>CAWWDL010000118.1:0-17247 GCA_963942545.1 Oxycera nigricornis | reverse complement strand
TGTCAACTTGTTTCATTATTATTTTGTGTTGACTCAAACTGTTTGTTGAATAGTTAAAAACCAAATTCTAAATTCAATATTTCTAATATTTTTACGATTGATGGCTAATTTAACTAGAGTGTTAAGTGTTATTTTAGTGCGCGTTACCAATTGTTAATTCTATACATTAATCAATCATTATTAACATCATTAATCATATTTTCCCTTTCAAAGATAAAGTGTATATTGTGACAATTTTCATAAGAATTCTCATAATGATCTTATGCTTTCTTAAAATTCTACTAATTTGTTTAGAAAAATCCTGATTAAAATGATATTCTTTTCCAGTCCATATTATATATAATTAAAATTTGACTTAAAATATTTAGTGTTGAATTGTTAGTTTCTGGTCGTTGCCGATTAATCCTTAAGTCATCATTAAATTTTTTGTTAATTCAATCGCAAATAATGCAGAAAATTCTTCTTTATCTTCGCCTTTTTCCTAGTCCCAATTGTCTTCCAAATTTTTGGCTGTAGTGTATTCCCAGTTCCAAACCCGGTGCTAGCCAATACACAACTATGTGTAGTGTATTCCCAGTCCCAAACGAGCTTTACACAACTATGTCCCAAACGAGCTTTTGTGACAGCATACTCAAACTCTTATAATGTCCTACAAAATTTCAGTAAGCTCTCTAATTAGCACATTCTCGAACCCGCGTACCGTGAGAAACTTTTAGTAGCGCATTGAGCCCAGAGTAGGCAAATGTGCAATTAGGCCATTGCAAGCAAGCAATATTCCGTGGGAACGATTGGTTATGGTAAGTAGATTTAAAACTAGAGTAAGAATTTTATAGAATAAGCAAATTGATTGTACAGTAATTTTTGTAAATAAAAGGAAGAAACGAGTCTAGTACAAGACAGAATCGTTCCATAGCCAGACGAAGTTGCTTGTTTCATTTAGCAACCCTTGCCTTCAAATCGCCAAAGTGTTTGGAAGGAACATTAAAGTAAAGTCTGCCTTGGAAAGTTCGGCAGATTAAAAGTTGCCTCAAACTTCGGCAACTTCGTTTAATTAGAAATATCGGCTGCCTGTTCTTTTGAACTGCGCCAAACATGTGGCAATCTACGGAATGCCGGTAGGTCCTTCTAGCGTAAATATTATCATCCTTTCTAAGTATAGCTTCTTTCTAGTGAGAAGAAGTTTATATCTTTAAAGGAATATAGAAGAAGACGCTCTTCACTTGGCCAGCACGATGAGACAACAGTAGTCTCATCGCATACAATACATTCATTATCAGATCCAGCTTCATTACAATAATTACATTCATTACATGGCGATCCTGCCATCTCAATACAATCATTACATTCATTACATGGCGATCCTGCGACCCACGATCCTGCGATCTACGATCCTGCACGTTCCGGACTACTAGAAGACGAAGAAGAAGGTGAAATACGCGAGATTACCTCAGACGGAGAATTCCATCGTGCATTCGAGGGATGCCTAATACGACCAAAATCCAGCGAATCAGCAAAACCCACACGAGAAAAATACGTGCCTATACCGGTAGCCCTGGCGCGTAAATATGAGCCAACACCGCTACCCGGACCCCGTCCTAGACACATTGAGCAGTTTATAAAAAAGTCAACAGCGGCAATCCCGAAAATTGTAAAGTTAAAGCGAAGACGACGAGGAGGAAAAGCATTTAATGAACGACGCGAAAAAGCGATATTACATCGCCTAATACATATATCGGCAGGAGAACAAAAAATTAATTTTTCAAACAAATTAAATAGTCTTAAACGTAAATGATTTAAATATATATAAACAAAATTAAATAGTAAAGATAAATTATAAGTAAAATGGGAAATAATTGTACTACTAATTCTAACATTTAAGTTGAATATAAACAAACCATAAGTACCACGGTCGTATTTTCTATAATCTTGATATTTTTATATATATATAATAGTAAACAAAAGAAGTATGCTCGAAAAGTCGTAGACAGAAATATTGTTTTAGGAAGAAACAATGTTTAATAAATTTTCCAAATGTCTATAAACAGACTACAAGAGTTATTTATTGACTTGCAGAACACACTTTCAAATTTAAGAAAAACCAAGACCTACACGGTCAAAACTCTTAAAGAAAAATTAGAAAAGGTAATTGAAATAGAAGCCGAATATCACAATCTTTTTAGAACACTAAAAGAAGTTGGAGCTATAGAGTTAAAAACGGCACTTTCATCCACAAGCATGTCAATAATTTCTAATTTAGTAACACGGTTGAACGCCGAAAACATTCAAGTAGAAACAAAAGAAGAAATTACATACACCGAAATGGCAGAATCTAACATTGAAACAGCTATTAAAACCATACCAAGTTTTGACGGTAAATTCTCTGAGCTCCAGACATTTTTAATAGTAGTAAAACTCATTGGCAAAAAACTAACGCAAGAAGGAAAAACCGAATTGCTAGATTTCATCTTACATGTGAAACTTAGCCCTAATGTAAGAACATCATTAAACACATCAAATGTAACAGATTTAGAAAATTTCGAAAACGAACTAAGACTAAAATATAAAAACCCAAAAACAGTCCCTCAAATCCACACACAATTATCAACCATTACACAAAAACGGTTACCTATTTCCGCATATAAAGATAAAATACTAAATTTGGTTAATGAGCTAAACCAACTACAAATAAATGAACTAGGTCCAAACCCAATACAGGCCGCAAAAGAAGCAATACACAGCGTTAATGATACATACGCTTTAACAGTATTCAAAAACGGTCTAAACGACCAAATAAGGGAAACAGTATTTGCAGCAAGACCTGCAACATTGAGCGAAGCTATTTCTCTAGCTACAGAAATAGAAGGTAATAAAATTCAACAAATAGCTTAATTCGCACTAATATCGATTTAAAGCCCGAAAATAAATGCAAACTCACGGGCATACAATTCATCCTCGAAGTTGACAAGAATCAGATTAGATTTATCGGACTATGATTTTGAAATTGTGTATAAAAAGGGTAATATCAACACAAATGCCGATGCATTATCAAGGATACAAAAAGACTCAGAAATACTAAAATCAATGATACCCCCAACCAATGACGAAAGTATCAGCAAGAAACTTATGGCGATAACAAGAAGCAAGGCGACTAAACAAAAGAAACAAACAAATATAGAAATCGATAACAAAAGCGACAAACGAAAACGGGAGATTGATCACCTCTATGCGTTCGATTGTACTTCACTATCCGATATAACAGGGGCTTTAAAGCTAAAATTTAATATGTTGCGCAACGATAAAGAAAGCATAATAATCTCAACGGAGAAAGATAATTTAATGGTCCACTTTAGCGATAAAGCTCACGAGAAATACGTTTCCGCCAGCGACAAGCAAAGTGTGAAATCTCGCAATAACTGTAACGATAATTCAAACACGAAACTAGTTTCTGTAGTGAAGAAGTTACTGAATTATTCGCGGAATCATAATATAAACGAGCTAGCTCTATCTATGGAAGATATAATATTCAGGTACGTACCCAAAGAAGAATTTAAGAAAATATTCAATACGTTGCAACGAAAAATGGATATCCAGTTAAAAATTATGATATATAAACCCCCCAAAAGAATTAATGACATCGCTAAACAAAATGAACTTATAAAAGAATTCCACGAATCGCCACACGGAGGACATACAGGAATCCGTAAAACACTTTTAAAATTGAAACAAAGATACTGTTGGAGGGACATGAATAGAATGATAAAACACTACATTAACCAATGTGAAAAATGCAAATATAACAAAATCACAAGGCACACAAAGGAAAGAATGATAAAAACCGATACACCCTCTACTAGTTTTGAAATAGTAAGCGCTGACATCGTAGGTCCATTACGACTTTCAAACAATTTTCGATATATATTAACTATACAATGCGAATTAACGAAATATATCACGGCTATACCCTTAGAAAGTAAGGAAGCTAAGACAGTAGCAAAGGCCTTAGTAAACAATTTTATACTACAATACGGTCATTTCAAAATTTTAAAAACCGATTTAGGGACAGAATTTACTAATAATCTCCTAAAGAACATTTGCGAACTGTTACATATAAAACAAATCTTTTCAACTCCTTATCACCACGAGACGTTAGGTGTTGTAGAAAGAAACCACCGTGTCCTCAATGAATATCTGTTAGCATTCGTTGATGACAATAACTGGGACGAATGGATACCATATGGGGCATTTCACGTGAAACCGACAACGAAAAAAAAGTGAGGTTCTGAAATTCGTTCATATTGGGCACATTAATTCTTCTAGGGTATATGAATGTGTACACATAATATTTTTGTTATTTAATGTTTAGTTGTTAAGATATGGGATTCTAAATAATTCAACCTTTCACAGAAGGGGTTTTTTGAAATTTTATTTTCATATTGAAGTAAATTATAATTAGATAATAAATGTAGTGTTTTGTATAGAAAATTTACTGTTCTTTTTGATTTTCAAATGATATTCCGAATTTGAATTTTGTTTCTAGTTTTAAACCGGAAGTCAACATTTAAAATATTTTTTTCAATAACTTCGACCATTTTAATTTTTACTTTTTTTACTGTAAAATAAAGCTTAACATGTATACAATTCACCATAAAAATTTCCGAATGGGATCTAGATTAGTTTAGGAGATATATTAATTAGAGTGCGTGCATGTCGCTCTGAGCGTGATACCTGTCGCTTGTTAAAGTTGTTTGGTGATGTAAAAATAGATTAAAACGTTGATAATATGTCAGTAAAATTGATTATTTATTGTTGCCTTACCTGTTTGTGTCATTCTGAAGTTATTTAATACCTAAATTTTAAATAAAATGTAAAATATTTCCATTCCATTTTACATCCAAACTTTTAGGAATTTTTCTTATATCTTTAAATTTTCGGAGCCAGTAAATTTAATGGATTTAAGTGCCGATCACTGTAGAGAGACAAAAAAAGTCAATTAAAATGATAAAACTTATTAACGAACGTAGCTCACTAAGAGGTTAGACCAACAATGAAAAAAATGAACAACGAGCTTGCCTTCATGGTTTTATGTCTTTCTATTATGTAATTTTGATTCGTTTTGATGAAATGATTCTTTTTGCAAGTAAGAGGTGGTGTTTTTATTCGTATTTTGTCACCACAATATGAGTAAAAATCACGAAAAATAATGTTTTATTTTGAAAATGGTTTCTACACATAATTTCTTTCAAAATATTACATTTTATTCAACATTTTGGTATTAAATAACTTCAGAATGACACAAACAGGTAAGACAACAATAACAATAACAATTAAAAGTTGCCTCAAACTTCGGCAACTACGTTTAATTAGAAATATCGGCTGAGTGTTCTTTTGAACTGCGCCAAACATGTGGCAATCTACGGAATGCCGGTAGGTCCTTCTAGCGTAAATATTACCATCCTATCTAAGTATAGCTTCTTTCTAGTGAAAAGAAGTTTATATCTTTAAAGGAATATAGAAGAAGACGCTCTTCACTTGGCCAGCACGATGAGACAACAGTAGTCTCATCGCATACAATACATTCATTCTCAGATCCAGCTTCATTACAATCATTACATTCATTACATGGCGATCCTGCCATCTCAATACAATCATTACAATCATTACACATGGCTGCCGGGTTTGCAGGCATCTGGGTTACCAGGCTGCCGGGTTTCCAAGCTGCCGGGTTTCCAGGTAGCTGGGTTACCAGAGTGCCGGGTTTACAGGCTGCCGGGTTTGCAGGCAGCTGGGTTACCAGGCAGCTGGGTTACCAAGCAGCTGGGTTACCAGGCTGCCGGGTTTGAAGGCTGCCGGGTTTGCAGGCAGCTGGGTTTGCAGGCAGCTGGGTTACCAGGCTGCCGGTTTCCCAGTCTGCCGGGTTTCCAGGCTGCTGGGTTACCAGGCTGCCCGGTTTCCAGGCTGCCAGTTTTACAGGCTGCCGGGTTTGCAGGCAGCTGGGTTACCAGGCTGCCGGGTTACCAGGCTTCCGGGTTTCCAGGCTGCCGGGTTAACCAGGCAGCTGGGTTACCAGGCTGCCGGGTTTGCAGGCTGCCGGGTTTGCAGGCAGCTGGGTTACCAGGCAGCTGGGTTACCAGGCTGCCGGGTTACCAGGCAGCTAGGTTACCAGGCTGCCGGGTTTGCAGGCATCTGGGTTACCAGGCTGCCGGGTTTCCAGGTAGCTGGGTTACCAGGGTGCCGGGTTTACAGACTGCCGGGTTTGCAGGCAGCTGGGTTACCAGGCTGCCGGGTTTCCAGGCTGCCGGGTTTCCAGGCTGCCGGGTTTGCAGGCTGCTGGGTTACCAGGCTTCCGGGTTTCCAGGCTACCGGGTTAACAAGGCAGCCTGGTTACCAGGCTGCCGGGTTTGCAGGCTGCCGGGTTTGCAGGCTGCCGGGTTTGCAGGCAGCTGGGTTTCCAGGCTTCCGGGTTTCCAGGCTGCCGGGTTAACCAGGCAGCTGGTTTACCAGGCTGCCGGGTTTCCAAAATGCCGGGTTTTCAGGCTGCCGGGTTTCCAGACTGCCGGGTTTCCAGGCTGCCGGGTTTGCAGGCTGCTGGGTTACCAGGCTGCCGGGTTTGCAGGCTGCTGGGTTACCAGGCTGCCGGGTTTAAAGGCTGCTGGGTTACCAGGCTGCCGGTTTCCAAGTCTGCCGGGTTTCCAGGCTGCCGGGTTTCCAGGCTGCTGGGTTACCAGGCTGCCCGGTTTCCAGGCTGCCAGGTTAACCAGGCAGCTGGGTTACCAGGCTGCCGGGTTTGCAGGCTGCCGGGTTTGCAGGCAGCGGGGTTACCAGGCAGCTGGGTTACCAGGCTGCCGGGTTACCAGGCAGCTAGGTTACCAGGCTGCCGGGTTTGCAGGCATCTGGGTTACCAGGCTACCGGGTTTCCAGGCTGCCGGGTTTCTAGGTAGCTGGGTTACCAGGGTGCCGGGTTTACAGACTGCCGGGTTTGCAGGCAGCTGGGTTACCAGACTGCCGGGTTTCCAGGCTACCGTTTTTCCAGGCTGCCGGGTTACAAGGCTGCCGGGTTTGCAGGCTGCCGGGTTTGCAGGCAGCTGGGTTTCCAGGCAGCTGTGTTACCAGGCAGCTGGGTTACCAGGCAGCTGGGATACCAGGCTGCAGGGTTACCAGGCTGCAGGGTTTACAGACTGCCGGGTTTGCAGGCAGCTGGGTTACCAGGTAGCTGGGTTAATAGGCTGCCGGGTTTCCAGGCTGCCGGGTTTGCAGACTGCCGGGTTTGCAGGCAGCTAGGTTTCCAGGCAGCTGTGTTACCAAGCAGCTGGGTTAACAGGCAGCTGGGTTACAAGGCTGCAGGGTTTACAGACTGCCGGGTTTGCAGCCAGCTGGGTTACCAGGCAGCTGGGTTAACAGGCTGCCGGGTTTCCAGGCTGCCGGGTTTCCAGGCTGCCGGGTTACCAGGCAGCTGGGTTACCAGGCTGCCGGGTTTAAAGGCTGCCGGGTTTCCAGGCTGCCGGGTTTCCAGGCTGCCGGGTTTCCAGGCTGTTGGGTTACCAGGCTGCCGGGTTTCCAGGCTGCTGGATTACCCAGCTGGCGGGTTTCCAGGCTGCCGGGTTTCCAGGCTGCTGGATTACCACGCTGCCAGGTTTGCAGGCTGCCGGGTTTGCACTCAGCTGGGTTTCCAGGCAGCTGTGTTACCAGGCAGCTGGGTTACCAGGCAGCTGGGTTTCCAGGCTGCCGGGTTTCCAGGCAGCTTGGTTACCAGGCTGCCGGGTTACCAGGCTGCCCGGTTTACAGGTTGCCGGGTTTACAGGCTGCCGGGTTACCAGGCTAACGGGTTTCTAGGCTGCAGGGTTCCCAGGCTGCCGGGTTTTCAGGCTGCTGGGTTACCAGGCTGCCGGGTTTACAGGCTGCCGGGTTTACAGGCTGCCGGTATTGCAGGCAGCTGGGTTACCAGGCTGCCGGGTTTGCAGGCAGCTGGGTTTCAAGGCTGCCATGTTTACAGGCTGCCGGGTTACCAGGCTGCCGGGTTACCAGGCTGCCGGGTTTCAAGGCTGCCGGGTTTCCAGGCTGCTGGGTTACCAGGCTGCTGGGTTACCAGGCTGGCGGGTTTCCAGCCTGCCGGGTTTCCAGGCTGCTGGGTTACCAGGCAGCTGTATTACCAGGCTGCCGGGTTTGCAAGCAGCTGGGTTACCAGGCTGCCGGGTTTCCATGCTGCTGGGTTACCAGGCTTAGGGGTTTCCAGGCTGCCGGGTTAACCAGGCAGCTGGGTTACCAGGCTGCCGGGTTTGCAGGCAGCTGGGTTTCCAGGCTGCCGGGTTTACAGACTGCCGGGTTACCAGGCTGCCGGGTTTGCAGGCTGCCGGGTTTGCAGGCAGCTGCGTTACCAG
Organism: Oxycera nigricornis; assembly: GCA_963942545.1. Lineage (NCBI taxonomy): Eukaryota > Metazoa > Arthropoda > Insecta > Diptera > Stratiomyidae > Oxycera > Oxycera nigricornis. Next base: position 8,872 of record CAWWDL010000118.1, on the reverse strand, counting down.
GCTGCCGGGTTTGCAGGCAGCTGGTTTACAAGGCTGCCGTGTTTACAGGCTGCCGGGTTACCAGGCTGCCAGGTTACCAGGCTGCTGGATTACCCAGCTGGCGGGTTTCAGGCTGCCGGGTTTACAGGCTGCTGGTTTACAAGGCTGCCGGGTTTGCAGGCATCTGGGTTACCAAGCTGCCGGGTTTCCAGGCTGCCGGGTTTCCAGGTAGCTGGGTTACCAGGGTGCCGGGTTTACAGGCTGCCGGGTTTGCAGGCAGCTGGGTTACAAGGCTGCCGTGTTTACAGGCTGCCGGGTTACCACGCTGCCGGGTTACCAAGCTGCCGGGTTTCAAGGCTGCCGGGTTTCCAGGCTGGCGGGTTTCCAGCCTACCGGGTTGCCAGGCTGCCGGGTTATCAGGCTGCCGCGTTTCTAGGCTGCCGGGTTACCAGGCTGCCGGGTTTCCAGGCTGCCAGGTTTCCAGGCTGTTGGGTTACCAGGCTGCCGGGTTTCCAGGCTGCTGGATTACCCAGCTGGCGGGTTTCCAGGCTGCCGGGTTTCCAGGCTGCCGGGTTTGCAGGCTGCCGGGTTTGCAGGCAGCTGGGTTTCCAGGCAGCTGTGTTACCAGGCAGCTGGGTTACCAGGCAGCTGGGTTACCAGGCTGCAGGGTTTATAGACTGCCGGGTTTGCAGGCAGCTGGGTTACCAGGCAGCTGGGTTACCAGGCTGCCGGGTTTGCAGGCATCTGAGTAACCAGGCTGCCGGGTTTCCAGGCTGCCAGGTTTCCAGGTAGCTGGGTTACCAGGGTGCCGGGTTTACAGACTGCCGGGTTTGCAGGCAGCTGGGTTACCAGGCTGCCGGGTTTCCAGGCTGCCGGGTTTGCAGGCTGCTGGGTTACCAGGCTTCCGGGTTTACAGGCTGCCGTTTTAACCAGGCAGCTGGGTTACCAGGCTGCCGGGTTTGCAGGCTGCTGGGTTTGCAGGCAGCTGGGTTTCCAGGCTGCCGGGTTTACAGGCAGCTGATTTACAAGGCTGCGGTGTTTACAGGCTGGCGGGTTACCAGGCTGCCGGGTTAACTGGCTGCCGGATTACCCAGCTTGCGGGTTTCCAGGCTGCCGGGTTTCCAGACTGCTGGATTACCCAGCTGGCGGGTTTCCAGGCTGCCGGGTTTCCAGGCTGCTGGGTTACAAGGCTGCCGGGTTTGCAGGCTACCGGGTTTGCAGGCAGCTGGGTTTCCAGGCAGCTGTGTTACCAGGTAGCTGGGTTACCAGGCAGCTGGGTTACCAGGCTGCAGGGTTTACAGACTGCCGGGTTTGCAGGCAGCTCGGTTACCAGGCAGCTGGGTTAACAGGATGCCGGGTTTACAGGCTGCCGGGTTTCCAGTCTGCCGGGTTACCAGGCAGCTGGGTTACCAGGCTGCCGGGTTTACAGGCTGCCGGGTTTCCAGGAAGCTGTTCTTCCAGGAAGCTGTGTTACCAGCCTGCCGTGTTTCCCGGCTGCCGGGTTACCAGGCTGCCGGGTTTCTAGGCTGCCGGGCTACCAGGCTGTCGGGTTTCCAGGCTGCCGGGTTTCCAGGCTGTTTGGTTACCAGGCTGCCGGGTTTCCAGGCTGCTGGATTACCCAGCTGGTGGGTTTCCAGGCTGCCGGGTTTCCAGGCTGCTGGGTTACAAGGCTGCCGGGTTTGCAGGCTGCCGGTTTTCCAGGCTGCCGGGTTTCCAGGCAGCTGTGTTACCAGGCAGCTGGGTTACAGGCTGCCGGGTTTGCAGGCAGCTGGGTTACAAGGCTGCCGTGTTTACAGGCTGCCAGGTTACCAGGCTGCTGGATTATCCAGCTGGCGGGTTTCCAGGCTGCCGGGTTTACAGGCTGCCGGGTTTCCAGGCAGCTGGGTTTCCAGGAAGCTGTGTTACCAGGCAGCTGGGTTACCAGGCAGCTGGGTTACCAGGCTGGCGGGTTTCCAGACTGCCGGGTTTCCAGGCTGCTGAGTTACCAGGCTGCCGGGTTTACAGACTGCCGGGTTTGCAGGCAGCTGGGTTACCAGGCTGCCGGGTTTCCAGGCTGCCGGGTTTGCAGGCTGCTGGGATACCAGGCTTCCGGGTTTACAGGCTGCCGTTTTAACCAGGCAGCTGGGTTACCAGGCTGCCGGGTTTGCAGGCTGCTGGGTTTGCAGGCAGCTGGGTTTCCAGGCTGCCGGGTTTACAGGCAGCTGATTTACAAGGCTGCGGTGTTTACAGGCTGGCGGGTTACCAGGCTGCCGGGTTAACTGGCTGCTGGATTACCCAGCTGGCGGGTTTCCAGGCTGCCGGGTTTCCAGGCTGCTGGATTACCCAGCTGGCGGGTTTCCAGGCTGCCGGGTTTCCAGGCTGCTGGGTTACAAGGCAGCCGGGTTTGCAGGCTGCCGGGTTTGCAGGCAGCTGGGTTTCCAGACAGCTGTGTTACCAGGCAGCTGGGTTACCAGGCAGCTGGGTTACCAGGCTGCAGGGTTTACAGACTGCCGGGTTTGCAGGCAGCTGGGTTACCAGGCAGCTGAGTTAACAGGATGCCGGGTTTAACGGCTGCCGGGTTTCCAGGCTGCCCGGTTACCAGGCAGCTGGGTTACCAGGCTGCCGGGTTTACAGGCTGCCGGGTTTCCAGGCAGCTGGGTTTCCAGGAAGCTGTGTTACCAGGCAGCTGGGTTACCAGGCAGCTGGGTTACCAGGCTGGCGGGTTTCCAGACTGCCGGGTTTCCAGGCTGCTGAGTTACCAGGCTGCCGGGTTTACAGACTGCCGGGTTTGCAGGCAGCTGGGTTACCAGGCTGCCGGGTTTCCAGGCTGCCGGGTTTGCAGGCTGCTGGGATACCAGGCTTCCGGGTTTACAGGCTGCCGTTTTAACCAGGCAGCTGGGTTACCAGGCTGCCGGGTTTGCAGGCTGCTGGGTTTGCAGGCAGCTGGGTTTCCAGGCTGCCGGGTTTACAGGCAGCTGATTTACAAGGCTGCGGTGTTTACAGGCTGGCGGGTTACCAGGCTGCCGGGTTAACTGGCTGCTGGGTTACCAGGCTGCCGGGTTTCTAGGCTGCCGGGCTACCAGGCTGTCGGGTTTCCAGGCTGCCGGGTTTCCAGGCTGTTTGGTTACCAGGCTGCCGGGTTTCCAGGCTGCTGGATTACCCAGCTGGCGGGTTTCCAGGCTGCCGGGTTTCCAGGCTGCTGGGTTACAAGGCTGCCGGGTTTGCAGGCTGCCGGGTTTCCAGGCTGCCGGGTTTCCAGGCAGCTGTGTTACCAGGCAGCTGGGTTACCAGGCTGCCGGGTGTCCAGGCTGCCGTGTTTTCAGGCTGCTGGGCTACCAGGCTGCCGGGTTTCCAGGCTGCCGGGTTACCAGGCAGCTGGGTTACCAGGCTACCTGGTTTGCAGGCTGCCGGGTTTGCAGGCTCCTGGGTTACCAGGCTGCTGGGTTTCCAGGCTGCTGGGTTACCAGGCTGCCGGGTTTCCAGGCTGCCGAGTTTCCAGGCTGCCGGGTTTGCAGGCTGCTGGGTTACCAGGCTTATGGGTTTCCAGGCTGCCGGGTTAACCAGGCAGCTCGGTTACCAGGCTGACGGGTTTGCAGGCTGCCGGGTTTGCAGGCAGCTGGGTTTCCAGACTGCCGGGTTTACAGGCAGCTGGGTTACAAAGCTGCCGTGTTTACAAGCTGCCGGGTTACCAGGCTGCCGGGTTTCCAGGCTGCTGGATTACCCAGCTGACGGGTTTCCAGGCTGCCGGGTTTGCAGGCTGCCGGGTTTGCAGGAAGCTGGGTTTCCAGGCAGCTGTGTTACCAGGCAGCTGGGTTACCAGGCTGCCGGCTTTGCAGGCAGCTGGGTTACAAGGCTGCCGTGTTTACAGGCTGCCGGGTTACCAGGCTTTCGGGTTACTAGGCTGCTGGATTATCCAGCTGGCGGGTTTCCAGGCTGCCGGGTTTCCAGGCTGCTGTGTTATAAGGCTGCCGGATTTGCAGGCTGCCGGGTTTGCAGGCAGCTGGGTTTCCAGGCAGCTGTGTTACCAGGCAGCTGTGTTACCAGGCAGCTGGGTTATCAGGCAGCTGGGTTACCAGGCTGAAGGGTTTACAGACTGACGGGTTTGCAGGCAGCTGGGTTACCAGGCTGCCGGGTTACCAGGCTGCCGGGTTTGCAGGCTGCCGGGTTTGCAGGCAGCTGGGTTTCCAGGCTGCCGGGTTCGTAGGCAGCTGGGTTAGTAGGCTACCGTGTTTACAGGCTGCCGGGTTACCAGGCTGTCGGGTTACCAGGCTGCTGGATTACCCAGCTGGCGGGTTTCAAGGCTGCCGGGTTTCCTGGCTGCTGGATTACAAGGCTGCCGGGTTTGCAGGCTGCCGGATTTGCAGGCAGCTGGGTTTCCAGGCAGCTGTATTACAAGGCAGCTGGTTTACCAGGCAGCTGGGTTACCAGGCTGCAGGGTTTACACACTGCCGGGTTTGCAGGCAGCTGGATTTTCAGGCAGCTGTATTACAAGGCAGCTGGTTTACCAGGCAGCCGGGTTACCAGGCTGCCGGGTTTCCAGGCTGCTGGATTACCCAGCTGACGGGTTTCCAGGCTGCCGGGTTTCCAGGCTGCTGGGTTACCAGGCTGCCGGGTTTGCAGGCTGCCGGGTTTGCAGGAAGCTGGGTTTCCAGGCAGCTGTGTTACCAGGCAGCTGGGTTACCAGGCTGCCGGCTTTGCAGGCAGCTGGGTTACAAGGCTGCCGTGTTTACAGGCTGCCGGGTTACCAGGCTGTCGGGTTACCAGGCTGCTGGATTACCCAGCTGGCGGGTTTCAAGGCTGCCGGGTTTCCTGGCTGCTGGATTACAAGGCTGCCGGGTTTGCAGGCTGCCGGGTTTGCAGGCAGCTGGGTTTCCAGGCAGCTGTATTACAAGGCAGCTGGTTTACCAGGCAGCTGGGTTACCAGGCTGCCGGGTTACCAGGCTGGCGGGTTTCCAGCCTGCCGGGTTTCCAGGCTGCCGGGTTACCAGGCTGCCGGGTTTCTAGGCTGCCGGATTACCAGGCTGCCGGGTTTCCAGGCTGCCTGGTTTCCAGGCTGTTGGGTTACTAGGCTGCCGGGTTTCCAGGCTGCTGGATTACCCAGCTGGCGGGTTTCCAGGCTGCCGGGTTTCCAGGTAGCTGGGTTACCAGGGTGCCGGGTTTACATGATGCCGGGTTTGCAGGCAGCTGGGTTACCAGGCTGCCGAGTTTCCAGGCTGCCGGGTTTGCAGGCTGCTGGGTTACCAGGCTTCCGGGTTTCCAGGCTGCCGGGTTAACCAGGTTGGTGGGTTACCAGGCTGCCGGGTTTGCAGGCTGCCGGGTTTGCAGGCAGCTGGGTTTCCAGGCTGCCGGGTTTACAGGCTGCCAGGTTACCAGGCTGCCGGGTTACCAGGCTGCCGGGTTTCATGGCTGCCGGGTTTCCATGCTGCCGGGTTTCCAGGCAGCTGGGTTACCAGGCTGCCGGGTTTGCAGGCTGCCGGATTACCAGGCTGCCGGGTTACCAGGCTGCTGGATTACCCAGCTGGCGGGTTTCAAGGCTGCCGGGTTTCCTGGCAGCTGGTTTACCAGGCAGCTGGGTTTACACACTGCCGGGTTTGAAGGCAGCTGGTTACCAGGCTGTTGGGTTACCAGGCTGCCGGGTTTCCAGGCTGCTGGGTTACAAGGCTGCCGGGTTTGCAGGCTGCCGGGTTTGCAGGCAGCTGGGTTTCCAGGCAGCTGTGTTACCAGGCAGCTTGGTTACCAGGCAGCTGGGTTACCACGCTGCAGGGTTTACACACTGCCGGGTTTGCAGGCAGCTGGTTACCAGGCAGCTGGGTTACCAGGCTGCCGGGTTACCAGGCTGGCGGGTTTCCAGCCTGCCGGGTTTCCAGGCTGCCGGGTTACCAGGCTGCCGGGTTTCTAGGCTGCCGGGTTACCAGGCTGCCGGGTTTCCAGGCTGCCTGGTTTCCAGGCTGTTGGGTTTACAGACTACCGGGTTTGCAGGCAGCTGGGTTACCAGGCAGCTGGGTTAATAGGCTGCCGGGTTTCCAGGCTGCAGGGTTTCCAGGCTGCCGGGTTACCAGGCAGCTGGGTTACCAGGCTGCCGGGTTTACAGGCTGCCGGGTTTCCAGGCTGCCGGGTTTCCAGACTGCTGGATTACCCAGCTGGCGGGTTTCCAGGCTGCCGGGTTTCCAGGCTGCTGGGTTACAAGGCTGTCGGGTTTCCAGGCTGTCGGGTTTCCAGGCTGCTGGGTTACCAGGCTGCCGGGTTTCCAGGCTGCCGGGTTACCAGGCAGCTGGGTTACCAGGCTGCCAGGTTTCCAGGCTGCCGGGTTTCCAGGCTGCCGGGTTTCCAGGCAGCTGGGTTACCAGGCTGCCGGGTTCCCAGGCTGCCGGGTTACCAGGCTACCGGGTTTCTAGGCTGCCGGGTTTCCAGGCTGCCGGGTTTTCAGGCTGATGGGTTACCAGGCTGGCGGGTTTCCAGGCTGCCGGGTTTACAGCCTGCCGGGTTCGCAGGCAGTTGGGTTACCAGGCAGCTGGGTTTGCAGGCAGCTGGGTTACCAGGCTGCCGGGTTTCCAGGCTGCCGGGTTTGTAGGCTGCTGGGTTACCAGGCTTTCGGGTTTCCAGGCTGCCGGGTTAACCAGGCAGCTGGGTTACCAGGCTGCCAGGTTTCCAGGCAGCTGGGTTACCAGGTTGCCGGGTTTGCAGGCTGCCGGGTTTGCAGGCAGCTGGATTTCCAGGCTGCCAGGTTTCTAGGCTGCCGGGTTACCAGGCTGCCGGGTTTCCAGGCTACCGGGTTTCCAGGCTGCCGGGTTACAAGGCTGCCGGGTTTGCAGGCTGCCGGGTTTGCAGGCAGCTGGGTTACCAGGCTGCCAGGTTTCCAGGTAGCTGAGTTACCAGGCTGCCGGGTTTGCAGGCTGCCGGGTTTGCAGGCAGCTGGGTTACCAGGCTGCCGGGTTTCCAGGCTGCCGGGTTTCCAGGCTGCCGGGTTTGCAGGCTGCTGGGTTACCAGGCTTTCGGGTTTCCAGGCTGCCAGGTTTCTAGGCTGCCGGTTTACCAGGCTGCCGGGTTTCCAGGCTACCGGTTTCCAGGCTGCCGGGTTACAAGGCTGCCGGGTTTGCAGGCTGCCGGGTTTGCAGGCAGCTGGGTTTCCAGGCAGCTGTGTTACCAGGCAGCTGGGTTACCAGGCAGCTGGGTTACCAGGCTGCAGGGTTACCAGGCTGCAGGGTTTACAGACTGCCGGGTTTGCAGGCAGCTGGGTTACCAGGCAGCTGGGTTAACAGGCTGCCGGGTTTCCAGGCTGCCGGGTTTGCAGACTGCCGGGTTTGCAGGCAGCTAGGTTTCCAGGCAGCTGTGTTACCAAGCAGCTGGGTTAACAGGCAGCTGGGTTACAAGGCTGCAGGGTTTACAGACTGCCGGGTTTGCAGCCAGCTGGGTTACCAGGCAGCTGGGTTAATAGGCTGCCGGGTTTCCAGGCTGCAGGGTTTCCAGGCTGCCGGGTTACCAGGCAGCTGGGTTACCAGGCTGCCGGGTTTACAGGCTGCCGGTTTCCAGGCTGCCGGGTTTCCAGACTGCTGGATTACCCAGCTGGCGGGTTTCCAGGCGGCCGGGTTTCCAGGCTGCTGGGTTACAAGGCTGTCGGGTTTCCAGGCTGCCGGGTTTCCAGGCTGCTGGGTTACCAGGCTGCCGGGTTTCCAGGCTGCCGGGTTACCAGGCAGCTGGGTTACCAGGCTGCCAGGTTTCCAGGCTGCCGGGTTTCCAGGCAGCCGGGTTTCCAGGCTGCCGGGTTTCCAGGCAGCTGGGTTACCAGGCTGCCGGGTTCCCAGGCTGCCGGGTTACCAGGCTACCGGGTTTCTAGGCTGCCGGGTTTCCAGGCTGCCGGGTTTTCAGGCTGATGGGTTACCAGGCTGGCGGGTTTCCAGGCTGCCGGGTTTACAGCCTGCCGGGTTTGCAGGCAGCTGGGTTACCAGGCTGCCGGGTTTGCAGGCAGCTGGGTTACAAGGCTGCCGGGTTTGCAGGCTGCCGGGTTTGCAGGCAGCTGGGTTACCAGGTTGCCGGGTTTACAGGCTGCCGGGTTACCAGGCTGCCGGGTTACCAGGCTACCGGGTTTCTAGGCTGCCGGGTTTCCAGGCTGCCGGGTTTTCAGGCTGATGGGTTACCAGGCTGGCGGGTTTCCAGGCTGCCGGGTTTACAGCCTGCCGGGTTTGCAGGCAGCTGGGTTACCAGGCTGCCGGGTTTGCAGGCAGCTGGGTTACAAGGCTGCCGGGTTTGCAGGCTGCCGGGTTTGCAGGCAGCTGGGTTACCAGGCTGCCAGGTTTACAGGCTGACGGGTTTGCAGGCAGCTGGGTTACCAGGCAGCCGGGTTTCCAGGCTGCTGGGTTACCAGGCTGCCGGGTTTCCAGGCTGCCGGGTTTGCAGGCAGCTGGGCTACCAAGCTGCCGGGTTTGCAGGCTGCCGGGTTCGCAGGCAGCTGGGTTTCCAGGCAGCTGGGTTACCAGGCAGCTGGGTTACCAGGCAGCTGGGTTTGCAGGCAGCTGGGTTACCAGGCTGCCGGGTTACCAGGCTGCCGGGTTTCAGGCAGCTGGATTACCAGGCTGCCGAGTTAACATGCTTCCGGTTTTGCAGGCAGCTGGGTTACCAGGCTGCCGGGTTACCAGGCTGCCGGGTTTCCAGGCTGCCGGGTTTCCAGGCTGCTGGGTTACCAGACTGCCGGGTTTCAGGCTGCTGGGTTACCAGGCTGCCGGGTTACCAGGCTGCCGGGTTTCAGGCAACTGGGTTACCAGGCAGCCGGGTTTGCAGGCAGCTGGTTTACCACGCTGCCGGGTTTGCAGGCTGCCGGGTTCGCAGGCAGCTGGGTTTCCAGGCAGCTGGGTTACCAGGCAGCTTGGTTTGCAGGCAGCTTTGTTACCAGGCTGCCGGGTTAGCAGGCTTCCGGGTT
>CAWWDL010000117.1:0-99336 GCA_963942545.1 Oxycera nigricornis | reverse complement strand
GTACTGCTTCGAAGCTTAAGCGGTGCGCGTTTCGATGAAACGATGACGTCATCGTTTAGGGGGGAATCTGCCACGAGTCTAGCTTGAACTATTTATCTGTTAATGAACTGCTTTGCTAAAAATGGGTTAAAGTCCTTCTGTTTACTACCAAAATACAATTCTATGCCATACCAAAATACGATTCTATGCTTTACATTAAACTTACTATCCAACAATACAGAATCAATAGTTAAGGCTCCTAGAGATTCTAATTAAACTATTAGCGAGTTGTTGAATGAGGTTCTCTAGTATTTAATGAAATATTATTTGTATGATGTGATAAGAGATATAGTTTTATGTATACATTTAATGAATTTATTTTGTAAATATGTAGAGAATTTGAAGGTCATTTTAGGTTGATTGTTTATGGTCAGTATAGTAGTAGAGTGATAAAAATTTGCGAGCGGTGTTTCATGGACAACAATTAAGCTGCTGGATGGGTTTATAATAAGAGGAGACTCCGAGTGTGACGTGATGTCTGGAAATGTGGACTCTGATTTTAGTTGTGGAAAAGATGAAAATTAGTAGAGGTAAGCGATGTTATAATATTGTGTGTGTGTGTGTGTGTGAACCACTATGGTTCGTTTTAAGATTATTAATGTGAGGATTTGAAGGCCATTGAAGTTGGGTTAATCTGAGTGTGTGAGATATGAAAAAAAACGGTGCTTGATGGTGAGTCATGAGGAAAATATACGTTGGCTTATGAGGAAGTTGCGGATTTGTGAGTTGGGCCCGAATTGGCTGTTTCAGTATTTTCCTTATACGCGGTTTCTAATATCAGTGTTTTGAAGGAAGGAAATGTTTGTATTTGATTTGCAAATATGTTTTGAGTGATAGATTTTAGGTGGGGTTTCAAGATATGTAGCAATGATTTTCGTGAAGGGCATGGTGAGCAAATTAAATGATTAGAGAGTTGTTTATTGAGGTTTCCCGAGTATTGCTAAAGTCGCCATTTTAGGTTTTTAACGAGATACATATACAAACTAGTATTTTTTGGATAAAAACTGATATCTTCAGTCTATTTATACTGTTTTCATTTTTTTTTATCATTTCCTTTGTTCTTGTTTTTCTTTGAAAAAAAAAATATTTTTTTAAATTCATTCAATTTTATTTATTTCAATCTTCCTAGTCTACAACCATTACAATATTATAATGTCCCAAGCATATGTGCTAACCTCATCTTCCCTTATATATCGCTTATCATCTAAATAACTTAAAGAAACCTTATTTATACATTCAGTATATATATTGTGAAGCTTAGATCTAAACACGTACATACTACCTCTAAATATCTTTTTTCTAAACAAGCAATCTCTATAATCATCTAAATTTAGTCCATCCATAATAAGCTTCTTTACACCTTTTGCTTTTTTAATTGTATCACCATTTTCTATACTTAAAGAATACATTTTAGCTCTTATCCTACAAACTCCTTCATGACTTTTCCATTATTTTCGTGTTTCATCATACCCAACACTTTTCCATTTTTCAGCGGAATATTATATATGTTATCTTGCGGGGTACTCAGAAGTATCAAAGTGATGTCTATATCCGGTATAATATCACTGTAAAAGTCATTGGTTTGAATAGTGTAAATAAATGAATCCGTATCCATATAGTTGAGAATAATTTTCTCATTATATTTGGGCTTCATGAACCGATAATGAAAATCATACATTTTCAATTTTGATAGATCAAGCACAGTGAAACCAAGGTAAGTCGGTTTGTTGTAGCATGTGAATACTCTATCCATTTGAATAGCTGCCATATTGGGGGTAAAAACGGCTGCACTATGAAAATTTGGCTTCGATATAAGATTTCGTGCGCCTGAGTGTCTGCCTCGGCTTTCCCAATTCGTCACAATCTTCACATCTTTCCCTCTATCCACGTTTTCCATCGTTTTGCCATATACTGCGTTGTTTAAAAGCTTGAAAAAGTTTTTCTCAAACAAATTTTTACTGGCTTTGTGATATTGGGTGTTCAAGTCTATGTACTGCTTCATCCAAGTCGATTGTTTAAACTGTAAAACTCTATGGACACGGGTCAATTTCAACCCATTCGCAATGCATTGCTGCAGATTTCGATATTGAATCACATAATTTTGTTTGTTAGTTAAGTCAGTGATCAATTTCGCAGTTTTCGAACCAGGTGCTTTTTTATTTTCTGCACAGAAAGGTAAATCGTTATGCTCATCGTGCTTTGTTGTTGGATACTCCAAATCAACTTCCAATATGTATCCAATGTCTGCGTCTATTGCAATATTGAGAATGTCAACCTCATCTATATTTTCAACCCACTGGAATTCAGCATGGGGAAGTGGTTGTGACATTGCCCAACCATATAGATTGTTTGCGTCTACATACATCAGATACTTGGAAGGATCCTCTTCTTTATAATCTTCCAAGTATTTGTTGTTAGCTTTTGAGTGACAATGTGAGCATTGAGTAATACCACTTCTGATTCCTCGTTGTATGAAGTGATGCATGTTTATATCTGTTAGAAAATCAAGTTTAACAGATGTTATTTTGAGCATGGCATCCCACGATAAACCAGGAGTTGTATAGTATTGGCAAGGGTCAAGTCCATAGATATTTTTACAAACTTTCCTGAAATTTTCGAAAACGTCTGTCAGAAGCAGCACATCTGTCTTCAGATATAATTCCAACTAGTCCCAAATCGTTGTGCAATTGAAAACTTTCCAAACATTTTCAGCATGATTATAGTCAATCTCATTGCATTCGCTATTTGTCATTTTGTTGTAAAAGCTTTCTCGAGGTGGTGAACAAACTTCATTCAATCGATCCCACGAGTTAATATAATCGTAGGGAAATACACCCTTTCTTGTAAGCAGTTGAAATTTTCTCCCCATCTTCATATACTGATCTAACGGTTTTCAGATCTACTGGAGAAAGGTTTTTCACTAGAGCATCCAAACTACTCTGCATGAATCTGGCTGAGTCTAAGAACCTAAGCTCAATCGTTTCAAACTGATCGACTTGAATTCGTTTAGATAATGAAACGTATAATTCCTTATTAATGGGTATAATAGATATTTCCCCATCAATGCTATCTAATTCTTTCACAAACAAATGACAATCATAGCCTGAGAGGTTGTGAAATAATATTGGAAAGAATTTCGGTACTCGATACAATAAATTGTATTCGCTATGAGCGGGGCCTCTATATTTTCCAGTAAAGTGACAATGGTCTCGGACTCTATAATTGTCAAGCTCTTTTTTACAAATGTGACAGAAAATCGATTCCCTTTGAACCTTTTCTTCTTCCGACGATAGAGCATCCATTGACTTTGGGTTCTTGATATGATTTATATAAAACCATTTTACATCATTTACAATAGAATTAACGAGTTTTTTGGGGGAATCTGGGCCTTTGTATAATCTGAATCTGTCTAATTTTGAATCGAATGAACACTTGATGAAATAAGAGAAAGCACAAGGGGTATGTTCTTGGATTGTTGACGTTGATGAAAGTGTTGGATTGGGTGCACATGTATCGACGTCCTGAAGAAGGCATTCAAAATCTGCATAGATGACAAAAGGTATCTCGAGTTGTCGTCCATAGCTTTTGTACTGCAGCGTTGCTTTCTCCGGTTCCACCATTTTCGTGACTACTCTGCTACAGCTGTTGTTATGCAGTTGCAGTTTCTCGCTCGAAATAAAATATTGAAGGCATTTGTTGCAAACATAGATTGCACAATTGTGTAGCGTTTGTTGACAGCGAATCAACCTTTAAAGAAGAAAAAAAAAATAATTTACAAATCCCAAACACACACACACACACACTATTACATACCTTGAAATATGTTTAATCCAAACATAATAACAATCTTCGTTGGATTGCAGCAGGAGCAGATTGAAGTGATGCGATTTTTCTTGCTTTGCGATATGATATGGACCGATAACTTTTCTTAACTCTTCATCGTATCCAAATAAATTGACACTGATTGTTTGGTTTAATTCCTCAAATTTGTCAATATCTTGCACCTGTAGCGGAAACTTGAGTCCCCGAAAATTCAACACTATACCGTTTTGAAGATGTATAACGCTGTCTGCAATGTCATCAATTCGGTATGATGTCGTTCTTTCTGAATGATGATCTGTCGGACACATTGCGGAAATTATGCATCATTTAAAACAATAACTGTCGCGGTTCTCAATATTGATGCAAGCACGCTTATTGGCCAATTGTTTTGGTAGTGGAATATAACTTGTTCCTCTCAATGGTTTGAAATCGTTTATATTTAACTCACAGTGCGTAATTCTAACGAGAGCCCATCCACTGTCTTTCTCTTGGAATTCCTCCATTTTGTTTTGAACTTCATTAGCCATATTATCGAAAGTTAATTTCAATTCACTTTTTTCAATTATCGCTTGCATTTTTGTATGGAACGACTTAATGCTTATCATGCAATCGTTTTCATCATCATCATTCATTTTAATGAATTCAGCAAAGAGTTCAATGGTGAATTTGAGTGTCACGCGTTTATCTAGTGCACTCATCAGATAATTCACTAACGGATCTTCCATCCTCTTCAAAAACTCCGCCGAATTTAAAAGATCTTCATCTTTGTTTTCAAAAACAAGAGCTTCCATTCGCTGTCCAAAACAACTTTTTACCCTTTTAAAATATTCGTTGAGGGGCTCTATACATTTATTTTTGTGAGCATTGGTTCGCACTTGATAGTTCCAACAAGCACTATTGACTTCGATATTACAAAATTCACAAAACATTTTAAGGAATACAATTCACTTCGTGTTATTTCACTGAGCTCAAAATCCAAACTTTCCTAAATTGAGATGCTACAGTTTTTTTTTTATATGGCAGAGAAAACATCCGGTCGCATGTTTCGATTATGGTTATTAATATAACACCAAGAATATTAAAATTTCCCCCATCGCTAATCTTTATTTATTATTTCCTTCTTTTATCTTTATCTTTCAAATAAGGGCAATTGTTTACGTTATGCCGATCCGATTTGCAAATTTCCTAATCAGGAACTAACATTCTTATCGCAGCCAACTATTTCAAATGGTCTTCATACATTCCCTTATTATCAGCCGTTCGTTCTCAAAAAAAATCTTACACGCTATTCAGAACCCCAACTCATTTAAAATAGCCTTCACTCAATCTCTTATCATCAGCCATGTATGAATGATCTCATACCCTGCAACAAGCTAGAATGTTGAAATTTAATGAAACATTTGTTTTTCTTCTATATAAAATTTTGATTTTGATTATTATCTTATTGTATATATTATTCATAAATTATATATTAACACTTATAAATGTAATACATTTAATCTTTCTTTTAATTCTATTAAACTCAACTGACTAGAAAAACAAGTTGGTATGTTTAAACTACTTATAAAATCACTTAAAATAGTAAATATAAAAAATACTCTTTTTTTATTACATTCCGTCTTAAAGGACATGAAAGACGTTTCATAGTCGAACTGGTGGTGAAAATCCACATCGAAACAATTCAGTTTTGTTTCAATGTATCTTCCCACCGCTTCCTGCATCACCATATTATACACAAGCTTGTCTGCGCCAACGCCTGTGAATAAAAAAAAAAAAACATAAACATTCTTTCAAATTACCTTTCAATGTGAGGAAATACTCATCGTCCCCTGTATATTTTAAACAATGAAAATATTCATTGTTGAATATAAGGGACGTTTCCAATGTTTCCTCAAAAAATAATGCTTCCATTGTTGATCTCTCGTTGAGAATTCGTTTGCAAACTTAATTTTAATTCAATAAATACAGTTTCTTTTATATCAAAAAGTTTACACTCTGCACTATTCATATCAATAAATTTTCAGCAAAACTAGCAACCCACAATATACAATTCTATAAACATTAAAAATAGCCCTCACTCAAGCTCTTATCAACATATCGAATTTCTAATTTTGAAATGTTTGTAAAATATTCGAACCCTATAAAAGAGATTACGCAACCGGCAGCAATAAAAACTCACCTCCGCAGCGATAAGAATTGAATCCAGCTGCTATTTTAAAACACATCTCACATATTCATCAATTTAGCCCATCGCTAATCTTTATTTATTATTTCCTTCTTTTATCTTTATCTTTCAAATAAGGGCAATTGTTTACGTTATGCCGATCCGATTTGCATCTAGTGCAGTAATACGATCTTTTGTATTCCACCTTATCAGTGGAAGTTCCGGTGAGTGGCATTTTTGTTTCTGGGAAGTTTACTTGATCTTATTGGATTTCAAGTGGATGGTTATTATTTTTGTGTTTATGGGAATATTATGTGCAGGATGTTTATATAGATGATTCAAGGTTTAGGTATTTGGGTTAATGTGTTTCAGATATGACTCAGAATATTGCATTTTGTTGCGAAATCAGAATATTGCGTGTTGTTGCGAAATTGAAGATGATGTCATAGGTGTTTCCTGGGATATGACTCAGAATTGAGATATGACTCAGAATATTGCATTTTGTTGCGAAATTGAAGATGATGTCATAGGTGTTTCCTGGGATATGACTCAGAATTGAGATATGACTCAGAATATTGCATTTTGTTGCGAAATCAGAATATTGCGTGTTGTTGCGAAATTGAAGATGATGTCATAGGTGCTTCCTGGGATATGACTCAGAATTGAGATATGACTCAGAATATTGCATTTTGTTGCGAAATCAGAATATTGCGTGTTGTTGCGAAATTGAAGATGATGTCATAGGTGTTTCCTGGGATATGACTCTCACCGCGGTTGGGAAAACTCCTTTGACCCTTGACCCTTGACCTTTGACCCTTGACCTTTGACCATTGACCCTTGACCTTTGACCTTTGACCCTTGACCTTTGACCATTGACCCTTGACCTTTGACCTTTGACCCTTGACCTTTGACCTTGAACTTTGACCTTGACTTCTTATCACACCTATTCATCAGCATGACTCATCGCGGTTGGTAAACACCTGGCCGTGGGAAAACACCTTGACACCGACCTTGACCTTGACTTCTTGTCACAGCTATTCATAAGCATGACTCATCGCGGTTGGTAAACACCTGGCCGTGGGAAACACCTGACCGGGGGGGAAACACCTTGACACCGACCTTTACCTTGACTTCTTATCACACCTATTCATCAGCATGACTCATCGCGGTTGGGAAACACCTGGCCGTGGGAAACACCTGACCGGGGGGAAACACCTGCCCGTGGGAAACACCCCGACAGCGATAAGAAATGCCGTCATCCGTGGGAAACACCCCGACAGCGATAAGAAATGGCGCCCCAGACAGCGATAAGAAATGGCGCCCCAGACAGCGATAAGAAATGGCGCCACCGGAAGCGATAACAGGTGACGTCATGCGGGGGCGGTAATCCGATACCCGTGGGGCGGTAATCCGATACCCGTGGGAAAAGTGTGCTGGAACTCTCCTATCCATACTACTTTCTCGTATTTAATTCTGAATTTACACTACTCTGCCTCGATCTCTTGATCGGGTCTTTTATACTAATCCTTATCTTTAATTTCTTATGGCTTGAGGCTGTAATTAGATTGAAGCGATATTCATATCTGGAATTGCGGATGCAGATGTGCAAGTCAGCAATTCTTTAGTGGGTGGTCAAGAGATATTAAATTCTTAAGATAAGCAACTCTTAAGATAAACAAGATTTGAAAGGAAATGAATGTGATAAGTAAAGGCAAATTTGATTATTAAGCAAATTTGATTGTGATATGAGAAATTTAATTAGTTTTGTTATTTTAATTCTTGGATGCTATTTCCAAAGGACAATATGGTTGTTATCTCTTTGTCTAAGCGTTTTGTGGGTGTAGGTATAACTATAGGTATAGGTGGAACTGCGGGTATAGGTGTAACTCGCGCGCTGAATCCATTCTTGGACAGCGATGGATTCATTCGAGTCGGCGGACGGTTGAAAAAGTCGATCTTGTCATATTCGGGGAAGCATCCTATTCGTTTACCAAAAAACCATCACATTACTGAGCTTATAGTACGGAGCAGTACTTATTGAGTTTGCATAGTGGAACTCAAGCAACTCTGAATGCAGTACGATTGAAATACTGGCCTATTAGCGGTAAAAATACAGTTAAAATGATTATAAGAAAATGCGTAACGTGCTTTCGAGTAAAGCCAACCGATTATTCATATTTTATTGGTAACCTTCTGAACAGCGTCACTCAAACACATCCATTTTTGAATACTGGAGTCAATAATTGTGGTCCGTTCATATATAAAAGAAAAAAAGTTTCGAAATCGCGGAAAATTAAAAATGTATGCATCTATATTTGTATGTTTTGCGACTAAGGCTGTTCAAATTGAACTACGATGGATTCATTTATAGGCTGTTTACGTAGATTCTTTGCTCGACGAGGACGTTCTTTGAACCTTTATTCGAACAGTGCTACAGACTTTTTTGGAGCAGAAAACGAAATACAAAATTTAATAAAATTGATTCAATCATAGGATCCTAACGACGTTTTAAATACATTTTTGTTAAATCCGGGTATGAACTGGCATTTTGTATCTCCCCGATTACCGCATTTTGGTGGATTTTGGGAAGCGGTAGTAAAGTCATTTAAACATCATTATTATAGAATAAGAAGCGATAAATTATTTACATATGAAGAATTAGAAACTTACACGACTGAAGTTGAAGCAATTTTAAATTCTCGTCCTATTATTCCTTTATCTGAAGACCCAAACGACCTCCGGGCCCTTAATCCTGCTCACTTCCTTATTGGAGATACATTCACAAGTTTACCTGAGTTAAACTTAATGAACGAATCTATTAATTGTCTATCTAATTGGCAACACATTCAGAATATGAAACAACATTTTTGGAAGCGTATTAACTAAACTTGTAATCAACTTTTGTTGTAGAATCATAGTAATCTAGATATAGCTGGCGAAAAAAAATGGTTCTGCCTTCTGTCAACAATAAAAAAATGTTTTCTGAATAAAAAATAAAACGTAAATTTGTTTTCAGTCGTTAAGAAAAAGGAATTCATTTCATACAAAAAAGGAAATAATATAAATGAACTGCTTCTCAATTAGAGTAGTTCCGCTACCCTGGTGATAACTTGATGCAGGGTTTTGCCAGACATCACGGAAAAATACATGGTCCTTCGAGCCGGAGTGGTTTTTTTTTGACGAAATGGGGTTACTCTCTTCTTATTGAAACATTGTTTACACAAAGTTATGAATTCAAGTCAATTTGCTTCAATTTTGCAACATTCAAAAAAGTCTGTTTTGGAGCAGAAAACGAAATACAAAATTTAATAAAATTGATTCAATCATAGGATCCTAACGACGTTTTAAATACATTTTTGTTAAATCCGGGTATGAACTGGCATTTTGTATCTCCCCGATTACCGCATTTTGGTGGATTTTGGGAAGCGGTAGTAAAGTCATTTAAACATCATTATTATAGAATAAGAAGCGATAAATTATTTACATATGAAGAATTAGAAACTTACACGACTGAAGTTGAAGCAATTTTAAATTCTCGTCCTATTACTCCTTTATCTGAAGACCCAAACGACCTCCGGGCCCTTAATCCTGCTCACTTCCTTATTGGAGATACATTCACAAGTTTACCTGAGTTAAACTTAATGGACGAATCTATTAATTGTCTATCTAATTGGCAACACATTCAGAATATGAAACAACATTTTTGGAAGCGTATTAACTAAACTTGTAATCAACTTTTGTTGTAGAATCATAGTAATCTAGATATAGCTGGCGAAAAAAAATGGTTCTGCCTTCTGTCAACAATAAAAAAATGTTTTCTGAATAAAAAATAAAACGTAAATTTGTTTTCAGTCGTTAAGAAAAAGGAATTCATTTCATACAAAAAAGGAAATAATATAAATGAACTGCTTCTCAATTAGAGTAGTTCCGCTACCCTGGTGATAACTTGATGCAGGGTTTTGCCAGACATCACGGAAAAATACATGGTCCTTCGAGCCGGAGTGGTTTTTTTTTGACGAAATGGGGTTACTCTCTTCTTCTTGAAACATTGTTTACACAAAGTTATGAATTCAAGTCAATTTGCTTCAATTTTGCAACATTCAAATTTTTCTCTGCGTGAAATTCGTGACATTACAGAATTTTTGTTTGAAAGAGTATGAAAAACATTTTTTAATCCTTGAGTATACAAGGCGAAAAAAATATTTTTTCACGACGAGGGATTGAATTCATCCCAGCGTAGCGGCATTTTTTTTGGAAATACATCTAAAAGAATACGTCAGAATGCTTTTTTGCGTTAGATATTATTATAGTGCAAATAAAAAATAAAAATTTGCTATTGGGAAACTTAAGAAATCTTTAAATCGAGTATTTACAATGATGTAACCTAAATCAAAAGTTTTTATAACATACTATTTTCACTTTTTTCTATAAACTTTATATGATTAACTTTATTAGAAAATCGGAAATTTTTCTCTTACATCTAAGGCAAGGAAATTTGTAAACAAATGCTTTGAATGCTTCCCGCATATCACATAACATATGATGACATTTGATGTTCATTGTCGTTATTTCTTTTTTTGGGACAAAATTTCTGGCTTCTTTTTGAGGTGGTGTAACAAATTCGTGAACTCAAAAGTTGACATATGATTCTTGCGTAATTAATGGACACTACTTTATTATATTATTATTATATGATTTTTGGAAGTATATGAAACATGTTTGGTTTTTTGATAACAACTATTAAAAACATCATTTCGAAAAGCATTGATTGCCAGAATTATAAACAAGATAGAGAATTCAATCTGTTTAGAATGAGAATTGAATTGTTTGCTGTTTTTGTACTGAATTAAAAGGCAGATATCTGATTTATTGAAAATTCCACTAAATCATACGAATAATAATGTAGGATATCACAACCACGTCACTAGTATAATTTAAATTATGGAATATTGTTATTATATTATCAATATGTGCAATAATATTATTATATTATCAACTCCTATTCATATAGGCTATTAATTGTTTATGTTTTTTATGCAATTCCAAATAACTGGTTTTTTTCGATGATAGCTATTGAAGACATCTGATATTTACCAGGATTGAAAAGAACTTTTAAAAAAATCATTGAAGTTAATAAGACATTTTATTCCCGAAATATCGTTTCGGAAAGGAAGTTCCACACATGTACGTGCATATGTACACGAACCCATAAAAATTGATTTCTAAAAATACGTAAATACAAGCTGATGATGTAACAAATTAAACCTTCTTGCCTAGAATTGATCGAGTCTTTAGAAACTGGTTGAATATCAAGTTTCAAAATTGCCATTCAAGATTCAAGTCAGGACTCATATGTTTTTAGAGACCAACAAATGAAAGAATGAAATTTTCATTAAAGTTAGTTTTAAAGTTAGAACTAAACAATCAAAATTTCTTCGCAAATCAATTTCCAGTGTTATAGAAAACGCTCAACATTTCAAGGAATGGACTTTATAGAAACTTTTGTAAAAATTCATCCTGACGTAATTTAACAAAACTGACCATTGTAGACAGAAATGTAATTCCTGAAATCCAATCTGGTTTTTTTCACTGACGCTCAACAATAAAACATTTGCTTCAATTTCAAGTTTACATAATTCATGCGTTGAAAGAAGGTTAGCAAACTATTGCATGTTTACTTCACTTTGAGTAAACTTTCAATTCTATTTCGGTAATTATTTTGATTAATAAATTTATTTCACAAAAATTCAAACTGACTATTATCTAGCTTCCTAAATAACTTCAACCATTAGCGGAGTACCACATGGTTCTATTTTTGGGTCCCACACTTTTCAATATTTTTTTTACCTTGATAAGTCACTTCAGTCAGGGGAAAATGTTGAAACGCTTCCATATGCAGACGATTTGTCTTAGGTGTACCTTCTCCCATTATATTCAATACGCTCTCGAAACAATCGAAAGACCAATTAATTATTTTAACTCCTACTATGAAAAATAGAAAAATTAGGAAAACGTGCCAACATATTAGCCTATTTTAATCCAGCTAACATGGAAGTGAAATAAACTATCACCATCTAGAGTTGAATCCCGGGAAGTAAATTTCTCCCTTCTCAGTAAGTATCTCGGTATCAACTTCTTAAGGGGTTACACCACAGTAGAGAGCAAAAATTGACCGTTTTTTCTGGCGGAATGAAAAGTAAAACAATAATTCTTTTTAAGGAGATTGTTATGCATGTTTTGAAGTTTGAAAAAAAATTGTTTATTAAAAAATATTACGAAATGGCTGCTCAACAGCCGTTTCTGCGGACGGTTTTTTTGGAGGGGCTCCGCGGCACGCAGTAGAAGTGCACCAAAAATTAATCTGGAACAAAATAATATTTATTTTCTTAAGCAACTTTACCATTAGCTAAAGAAATACGTAGGGAATTTTGAAAATATTCATTTTTGTTAAATTGGCGAGCATTTAAAAAAAGTTCATTTTACTACCAAAAAACGGGCCCTTTTTTGCACTTAAAAAATGGAAATATTAACTTATCGCAAATCGGCTGTTTTAAAGAAAAGATATTAAGTTGACTGAAAAAATAGAAAATTGTTTTAGTTATGCTGCCTGCCGATTTGAAGAAACGTGTTCCGAGAAAAACGCGTTTAAAATTTTGACTTTAGTTTACTTTACGTCTTCTGTCAACATCAACTGACATCTATTACTGTATTAAAGAAGTTAGATATCGAATGGTAACACATAATGCTGTACCCGATAAGCAGGGGTCGTATTTACCGCAGGGCTTCAAATTCAAATGAAAACGATTTTACGCAGATATAATACCGTTTGTCTCTTATTTTAGAGGTTTCAAAGGATTTTTTAAGCCAATAAAAATAAAATCGATTTTGAAAAATTTATACTGTGGTGCAACCCATTAAGCCCGAACAAATTTCGCGTCTCTGCCTGGAAACCACTTAAATTGCCATGAAAAAAATTGCCTACCTATGTACAATTAATCAAACCTATCCTCCTATATGTACTTAACGAAGAGAGCGTTAGTCGCAACAAAATAAAAGTTCACGCGCCTATTACCTCATTGATTATCATAGACATTCAGACGTGGCGATGAAGGAACGAATCATTTTCAATCGTGCGAAAACAATCGAGTTTGGTTTCTTCACAGTTAAGTTTGCGATTGCTGCTGGCAGGCCAGCTCAGTTTCATGTGAATCACCGTGAGTCGTCTCTTTAGTGGTGACCCCAAATCTCATTACATGAGACTCAGCAATATTGTTGCTCAATTATATGGAAAATTACTGACAAAAATCATCAACAATATCAAAAATCAATCGATAACAAATTTCGCAGCTTGATATCCTACACCAATTTGTATAAATTATCTCGAGCGAATTTTTTCTTCTTGTTACAAGCAAAACAAATTCTTGGGCGGCTTAACTACTCTTCACAGTATCACGGACATTATTAGTGCTCAGCAGCCATAGGTCGAGTTGCCTGGAGTCACATTAACATGGCCTAGCTTTTGTGGTTTCACATGTTTCTCGCATTTGGGCCCACCCGCAATTATCTCAGTTTGGATAGTCTTTACCTCGGTGGCGAATCTTTCTGTTCGTTTTTATTTCGATATTTTTTACTTTGAATCTACTCTAATCAAGCGAAAGCCCTGAGTTGTACCATCAAGCTAAGAGTTCAACCATGACCCTACCTAGCACTGAGTGTGCTGTATGGCATTTAATAGAATTTTATCCACGACACCATCAAAATGATTTGTCAGTGCGCCGGATAAAAATAAGCAACTCACCCTTACCTGGTGGCCTTGATATAGAGACCACTAGGTCGGCTGAGCACCAATCAAGAAGCAGAAATTAAAGAGTTCTGCTCTGGATGCCATCGGCTTTGTAAGCCATGTGCATATCCCCTCATTTGCCTGATTCGGTTACAGAAGTTTAGTGATGAGTTAGCTAAATTCTTTTATTTTTGTAACGAGATTTCACTAGGATACACTCAGTGACGAGAACAATACACCTTCGATCATTTTTCAGAAAATTAGCGTATCAACACAAAGTTGAAGGTGCAGTCATAGAAAGAAAAGATAATTCGAGCTGTTGTCTTTCATCACATTTCAGGTTTGCAAAGTTCAAACTCGTATCTAGACTCTTCAAGAAGATCGCTAAATTTAATAGTCAGTCGTGATTTCGGAAGAAATGTGTTTAATCACGAACAAAGGAACCTGTCAAGCTGTTAAGACTCCACCCTATCTTGGGCACTGTGAGGCTCATACTAGGAAGACTAAGTGCAATAAACTGGAAAATAACGCATGTGATTTTCTTCGATCGGCATATCTTTAGCCAAGCTGAAAGCTGACAGTAATCAGTTTTATACACTTTTGTGGAGGGAAGCCATACGAAATAAAGCTGATGGTCTGATGACAAACATCGAAATAAATGGTCGTTCTGGATCGTCGCTTTCCAATGCTGAATTGGACAGTACTTAGACAGGAAAGAGATGGTCGTTTGATATTGCTTTGATGCCTCAGAAGCGAATTTTTCATTTAAGTCGATACCAGAAAGGGCTGGACGTAATCATGTCCCAAATCGGCGGCAATGGCTAAATAAAACTTGGCTTAGTCAACCTCGCTTCATGTTCGCGCTAACGTCAAATACTTAAAAATTTCGCCTCACAGAGAAACAAAATTGTGCGGATCCATTTGAACCATCCCACTGACAACTTGAGACTATATATCAACGTCATTCTATTTTGCAGCAAACAGGTACGGATCTTGACACTGGTGCAATTATTAACTACGTAGCAAAAGGTTCCGCTTAAAATTCATGTTTGACAAGCAGAACCCCATTCAAAGGCTCCAGGTGTGCTTCAAACCCACTGGCGGCATGCAAAATCTAGGTATTTCTACTTACTTACTTACTTAGGCACAACCTGGCTATGGCCTTGTCACAGTCTTTGACATTTGACCTACATGGACACCCAAAATGTTTGGTCAAATTCGTTATGTCAAGCATTTTCACCCGAAGGGAATGAATTAGCTAAAGTTTCCATCGGTCAGCTCGAAATTAACCTATCTCCTAATCACTTCAAATTGTTTGAAAATCAAGTTCAGACTCAGAAAGCTATAGTTAAACCATGGCAATTAAGTTAAGGAAAGATTTGTATACAAGCGTTTTAAGTGCGCTCCCCGAAAATAAGTTATAAACTTGAACTCCTAGAAACTTTTGTTGCCGTGTGAACTAAAGAGTTAATTGATCGTAGGACCACCCGATGTGCGTTACATTGAGGTGTTGGTAATATATGAAAAAGGCTAGAAACTTATTATTTCTGGCTCAATATGGTCATGGCACTTCATTGCTGTGAGGCGTGCAAAATGACCACAAAATTGAATTAAATCCTCTGAGTGCCCATTTGCCCTACCATCGTTATAAAGCGCGTATTTCAGCGCGTATTCTAGCTCTGGATTACTTGTAAAATATTTTTGAAAACTATTTCGTGCCGCTTTGCTGAGACACATCACTGCATGTTGGCAGGGATGCTCTCCAATCTAGCATTAGTCCAAGAATGCAGTTAGCATGACCTCGCATAGCAGTGGGTGTACCGTTGCGGCATTTGGTGACGAATGTAAAATGGCTTGTTCGAGTGTTAGCTTACAATAAGCAACGATCTAGAAGCAAGGCGAACTATATAAACCAGACACGGTAAGCCCATTAGAAAATCGTCATCTCATTTCGCTCGAACATTCGAATTACGTTACGTCACGGATTTAATAAAATTTGGCTGGCCAAAATAACAACCCAGAGTAAGCACATATGACAAGGCAAAATAAAACAAAATTTCACATTTGAGTCAGCTGTTTCGAAAACACCAGTTACAATTAAGAAAATAGACAAGCAAAAAAAATGAATGTGGGCTATAGTCAATATTATGGATTTATGAACATAAAATATTCTCTAAAGAATGTTCAAAAGGTCGCTGCGTCACAAAAACAATAAAGCTTTTAAAATACGTGTGCAAGTGTGTTGTGCTAATTTTGACGAATTTCGACGATGGAAGTAGAAAAACCCAACGATTTGTGGTCTATATACCTCGGAAGCAAGGTGTGTAGGCCAAATATGGTATGATCTTCCGAGTCAATGCCTTATGTCATGGCAGTGCGACTGACGTCTTAGGGAGGGTGAAATGCCTGACAGGAATTGTAACGAAACGTTGCTCATGTTTCAGTTTCCCTACTGGGAAGTCAAGTTTCGATTGAATCTAGGGAAGCAAGCAAGCAGTCATTCATCAAGACTCTCAACGTGAGAAGGGAAAAAGGAAAACGAGTGAAAAGTTCCACACGGCGAATAGTACAACAGAGTTGTGGCAAGTTGGCTCTAGTGTCCATGCGTTATATTTTTTATGCTTTGCTTGAAACCTTAATGTAGAAGCAATGAACGAAAAGCCATACCATGAATAATATAATGCATCAACCAAATTGTCACTACTCTATTATACAATTCGCTGCGGGAAATTTCGCAATTTAATTAGTACTAGCAGAACCTACCACTCGAGAAATTCGATCGAATAATCATCAATCTCAGTTAGAACCCTTATTTTCACGCTTTCGCAAATTTAAGTTAAATTCAAAAACCTTTTTCCAAAATTTCCTTAAAAACGTATATTTAAACTATTGAACCAGATGTACATTTCGTCTGGCACACCCAGGCTTCTTCAGTGCATAACTAATTCCCTAAGTTCTGTGCTTCTATTTTAATCCCTAACATTTTACATTTTCATCGCAAAATTTAATCAACTTAATTGATTCATTCCTTAAGTCATTATTCATTCTAATCCCTACAGGTAGTCTACTTATCTCTATAGTTTTCCTTATGTCTAACTCATTGACTTTCCTTACCTGTTTTATTACTTTAAGGTTTTCTATTTCTATCTTATGATTAGTGCCTAACATATGTTTTGCTACCGATGATCGTACAGTGTTAATCCTTCCCCTTCTGGCACATGTTGCCTCTTTCATGTGTTCCTCGAATCTCTTGATCGCAAGCCTCTTCGTCTGCTCAATGTAAATATGCTGGCAATTCCCGCACGTAATCTGGTATATATTTGGTATATATTTTTCTCCTCCTTCCAGTTTGTATTTTTCCGTCGATATACCATTTTTTAGTTCTTTGGTACCACTTCGATGTTGTATTTTTTTAACATGCGTTTCAAGTCTCTGTGCATTTTGGAAAATGGTTTTTGAATTTAACTTAAATTATCAATCAATATAATAAAACGGCAAGCGAAATTTGTTTTTCTTTTGTGATTAAATGATGTTTATGAATTTCAATAATATTTAAAAATCATTATTCAATTATTGGCGCTTCAAATCCTCTCGAACGTATAACAATGCTAAGCGTTTTGCGCATGTCATCATTCGATTTTCACATTCTTGAGATCTACCATATAATGTGTAAATAATGTTAGGAAAATCAAACATCGTTTTTAAATCTTGAAAGTTTTCTTCTACTGAAAACGCTTTTTTTGTGGAATGTTAGACGACCTACAGCAAAACAAACTAAAAAAATATGACCAAATAGTGATGAAATGTGCGCATACATTTACATAATGAACGGCGACGCTAAATACAATCCACACGAATGGTCCACAGAGAGAAAGCTATCATACAACACCGAACGGTCAAATACAATACGGTGTAAGCGTTCATGTGTGAGAATGAAAATATTGCTAAATGTGGTGAAATTTGATGATTTAATTAGCTTCCAAAAAAAGAAACTAAAACACTTGGAACAGTCCTATATACGAGCCTGGGACTCATGCGTGCAAGGGCAAGTTACCACCGCATGCACTACACAACCCGTAGAAAATAAAGGTTTCTATTTTGGTACTGAAGTTTAGTATACCATTCGTATTCATCGCTGTGTGAACGTTCAACGTTGTGTATGTATTAGTAAGAAAATCTAATTTCTATCTTATTTCTAAATTTTTCATACAGATTTTCACAAAAAATACAATTCTGCACATCTACAGGATATTCTCTTTCCACTGATGTATTTTTTATGAAAATCGGTCCAGAAACAACGGCTAAAATGGTACCACAAAATTCATATTAGCCGTTTAATTATATAGATTATAATTTACATAGATACATATGTTTCTGAGAACTTGTTCAGTCACGAGGTGCATACGTACGTGAATTGCTGACACACAAACAGAAAACTGGTCCTGGTTATTTCTGATTTTGGATTCAATCATTCTCATTCAAATAACTGATAGTATCATCCGTTTCCTCCTAGACAGTAATTGCCTACCAGACCCCAGCCAAAACTTGAGCCTGTAGAAGTCGATCGTAGCATCCATTCTTGATTTTTAGACTATCCAAATAAGCCAAGATAAAGCTTTCCAGTTTAGAGGCCAACTATCCTTCACCCGGATTATTATAATAAAGATGATGATCCATGGCTTCAAGATCTTAATGGTTTCAGGGACGTAAATCTCAAATCAAGATTACTAAATGATCAGAAACCAAAATGCAAGGTAACGAGGTAATTTTAAAATCCTCATCAATACGGTATCAAACAAAAATTATATTAAACCATCTTGTGTTTGATTCCAAAAGCCGAATAAAACCATTTTTACAGCCAAATATGTTGAAATCAATCAAATTCTTTGGTCCATCTTCACCACTTCTGAAATTTTGTATTCTCCCATCCTTGAATCATTCCACGGAATCGTTGGTAATGATAATCTTAAGGAACTGAAACTAGTGATTCATACTGCTAAAGACTACATAACTATCCGAAACGATGTCAAAATTCCTATCAAAGAACATATTTCAGAGTCAGTGAATTCAATCAAACTTCCATCCGCTATTTGTCAATGGAATAAATCAAGAAACTGGTTGGAATCATAAAAAAATGTCCAAATTTATTTTCAGAAACCGATGCCAAGTTGACTAATGCAACCACAGTACAAGCAGAAATTCGTAATGTTAATAACAGCCCTGTCTACTCTTAATCGTATCCCTATCCTATTGCTTCAAAGTCTGTAGTTGAAAAATAATTTAAAAAAATACTAGAAGATGGTATCATACGCCCTTTCAGTTCTTCGTATTGTTCACCGATTTGGATTATTCCTAAAAAATCGGATGTTCTCAATGAAAAGTAGTATAGAATTGTAATCGACTATCAAAAGTTGTATACCTTTGCGATTCCGCACAACTAAACAATTTTAAAGATTTACGATGTGTTAGCTAGTCTTAAGTAAAACAAGTTTTTCTACGTTTTTAATCTCAAGAGCTGCTTCCATAAAATTCCATTAAAGTAATCTGATGTGGAGAAAACCGCATTTTTAATCTTTCACAGAAAATATGAGTTAACGGGACCTTGATGACATCTTGCGAGAGTACTTTGGAGCAAGACGCTACGAATACATAGACGATGTTATCACCTATTGTAGTATTGAGAGAAATCACTTCGAAAATATCACGCTGATTTTCGAAATAATCGTCGCCGCTAACATCAAAGTGCAATTCGACAAATGCGAATCTTTGGAAAGCATAGTCGAATTTCTAGCGGCACGACACACAAGGCTGCTTCTGGATGTCAACAGCGTTTCTGTTTAAGACTGGCCATCAATGAATCCAGACTCAAGAAATTTCACATACATGGACCAATTGTTCGAAGCGGTGAAAAAAGCATACACGTGGGGAGACGCAGGAGATTTATAACGACAATGTCGAAATGACTAAAAGAGGTTGTGAAGCGGAAAGGTTTCTCGACAGGTTGCTGATATTTTTTATAATTTATTGTTTTATTTAGTAAAATATTTGCTTAAATACATGAATTTTAAAATAATTTTTATGTGTTTCTAATTACGTGCCTGCTTGTCACCTTTTGGTTCCCAAGACTTTATTTTTTCGTGGCCCTCAATTGCCATGTCACAAATTAACCTAAGACGAATGAGTTAAGAAGAAGTATTGATTGACAAATTGAGATTTTACTAGTAAAAGTGTTTCTAGTTAGGTCCGCATCATATCACCGTCGACTACAGTGCATAGACAATTTTGAGCGTCCACAATCGTTCGAAGTTATCTTTTAAACGTTGTGTACCAGCATACACCAGCACATCCAGTATTATGCCACTTCACACATTTCTACAGATTTCGGTTATTCAGTTCAACCGTATTTGCTTTTGGGGTCAGAGTTTGATCTATTAAATAGACCTGTCGCTATATATTATTGATAAATTTATATTTGTTCCCGAAAGGGGGGCCAAAAAAGCTTTAAAGCTTCGATTGTAAGCCGAAAATGAGATCAAACCCGCACTTTTCAATTAATTGCTTTATGTGTAGGAAACTTCACATGTTCAGCGATTTGATTTCATACATTTCAATAATATCTAATTGCAATGCGCTGGAAAGTACACTTTGCATCATGATGTTCACCGATTAGCTCGTCATGGTATTGAAAGAGAAAATGATTTCTTTGCTCGGCATGAAGCTCGAGTTGAAAATCTTCTTTGTCACTCTCTAGTGCTTATTGGCAGAGGACATCACTGAATGTTAAATACCGTCTATATCATTAATCATAAGACGCGTTTTCATGGACACTTGAAGCATACTTCAAGTATAATTCAAGTCACCATGTAAGCTGAACCCGCTCGAGTCGAGTCGATCAGAAAATTTCACCGGATCGACTTCAAACAGTCCCTTGTAAACAGACTTCAAAGATCGAAAGATTTTGTGTAGTGGTAGCGTTTGTCAGAAAGAATTGTTTTTTTTGAGTGGCTAGTGGCACACCTATACGCACAAATACACACAACTCGATCCGATTTCGAGCGGGTATAGCTTGAATCTGTTCAACCCTTTGAATAGAGAGAATAAGGAACCGAAATGGCCTATGCTGCCCCATAAGCGGCGGTGAAGCATTTTCACTACATACGCAACTTATTTACCGAAGAGAGCGATAATCAATCCACGTTGCCCCTTGCTTGCCCCGCAACCTAAACATTGCACCAATACTGCTTACTACTCACACAGCAAGGTGTACAATACTTGAAAAGCTCTTCACGGGTGCTATGCTGTGGTCAAACTAAATGTCACAAAGCACTCACACTGCATCGCCGTCCAGCCAATCCGAAATCAGGATGACGACATCGCTCAGTTACGCGATTGGTGCATTGTACTTTTGCTCGTTTTGTCTTCGGTGCTGCACGTGGTGATTTTCGGCGCGTTGTGTAAATTCGCAAAATACTCGGTGGAAATAAAATATTCAGTTGGAAAAGTGTAGTGTAATTGAGAAAAAGTGCTGTACTATAAGTCGTTTAAGTGAGTAAGTAGTGAAATTGTGAACAATTATCTGTGTAAATTTCAAAAATGCGTTGCTGTTATCCTGGCTGCAAGTCTTTGCTAGGAAGCAAATCTTGTCGCGTTTCACTTTTTCGGTGAGTAGCTAAGAGTCAGTTTTATGGAAATAACACAACTTATCTGCATATAATCAATGTTTTCATTGAAAAATTCACGCGCGATGCTAAGCAAGTGCTTTGTACATTTAGGTCAAACTAATTGTCAAAACCGAAGCATGTGCTGCTCAGCAGTCCAGAGTCGGTGCAGCGCTAGAATGAAGTGGGTCATTAAACATATTGTAAATCATTTCAGGTTCCCAACGTCACCAACTCGGGCTTCCAAATGGATGGAAATAATTGGAGGAGACGATCCTGCATGTAGAAAAAAAATTGTGAGCTTCATTTTGAATCTGGGTATATAAACATATATAAAATATATAATAGGAGCTGTGTGAGCTCCATTTCGAGGAGACAGATATGTTGAGGAGCGCAAGGCGGAAATATTTGAAGCCGTATGCTATACCGAAAGCGGTACTAAATGTGGTAAGTAGATTTTTTCAGCTTTAAAAAATATTGTCATCATTATTTTTCTTTAGGAAATAGATAACTGTGATATACGTACTGCACGTGAAGGAGTAAATTATCGAAATATTCTTGGAACATCGACTGGACCAGAGAATGTATGTTTGTCTATTTTATTTAAGCTACTTTTCCAATTATAAATGTATAAATTAGTTAAATAAATTTTTGTTGTACTTCCTGTTATTAATTCAAGACTTTAATTTCCCAATAATTTCTTTACTTAATATAGATTTTTGAATGAAACCCATTTGAACCAACGATTTTCATCTACTGCATTGGTGCATTTTGTGTGATTTTCTGTCTCGTTCTACGAAAGTCGAAAATTGCTTCAATTCTCTTTACTGATTTCGGTTCCTTATTCTCTCTATTCAAAGGTTCAACCATATACGCGCTCGATTACGTGAAATTCGATCCGGTTCTGAGCATTCAAGCTCTCAAGCCGATCCAGGAAAACGCGTCTAGTATCCTTAATTTTCAGTGTTTTCTAAGAGAAAAAGAACTTTCAGTGAGAACATCAAGTGCAATGCTTGTTGAGACGAGAGAAAAAGAGAGTGGCCTTTTCTGGAACGTCATCATGTTTAATGTTGTAAGCATGGAACAGAAAAACTAGAGGAATGGTAGTATCCGTGTAGAAGCGTATACGTGTGTGGGCTCCAGAACAAAACGTCTAGTAGAGCCAAATAGAACGATACTTCAAAACGAACTGTCATTGAGAAGTTATCGAGAGAAGTAAACATCTCAAATTTGCTGCAATATTAGTGTTTTTATGTGAATCGCGTGTTCAACAGTACGTTTTTGTAGGCCAAACAGTGCCTAAATATTGTGCGTAATAGACTGTGAAATAGTCAATTGAAAAATAGACAGAAAAGACTGTGAAACGAGTCAATTAGCAATATGAAGTGCGTGATCGCGGCAAGTGAAAATACTGCGAATTTTCCCAAGGAATCAGTCTCATTTCATAGGTAAGTGCTTTGATACATCTTTAGTGCGAAGGGGAGTACCTTTAAAAAAGATTTCAGTTAAAAATCTTGCATTTCAATGCTCACTTAAAAAATCAAAATAATGTACGACAGTTCTCCAAATGAGCTTAGTCACGACTCAGCGGCGCGACAAAAGGCAATGTTGAAAGAAATTGTTTAGAGAATCTGAACATGAAGATTGATAATTGTGTAATTTAGTGTGCATTCATTTTAAAGGCATGTAAATAATTTGTTCGATTAACACATAAACATCCATTACTTATATTTAACGTATTTATGAAACTATAGCATATACGGTGTGAGTGTCGCCGTAATTCCGCCAAAGCTGGTCCCAAGCCCGGTTGAAAAAGGAAGAGGGAGACAAAATTTTAAATCAAACATATTTAGCATACTTAAGTTCAAAGTATGAGTTTTGTTAATGTTAATATCTATGAAAATTATTAAACATTATGTTGAAATGTAAATTTCAATTGCTTGATCATTTGTGTAGCATCAGCATATTTTTTCGAACAAAAATTATGCTACTAGGCAGTATTTGCGAATTTAAAATAATCATGTTGTTCCCAATGATACATCCAGTAGCTAGCAAACGTTACAGTTTATTAATGATCAGACTAAAAAATTTCCTCTCTTTATCTTATAGGAGCATGCGTAGTTAGCTAAAATTGATACTTTATTAAGGTTTCCTGTTTTATATACAAGCTTATATATAAGCTTGTAGTGTGAAATCGCATGATTAGATTGCAATTTTATTCTTATAATTAATTAACAATAATCTTAATCCTTCTAGGGCAACTCAAAACAGTTGGAGAAATCTTATAAATTTGTTGATATCTAAATACCTTTTCTTACCCTTACAACCATGAATTTCCTACAAAATATGTCAATCTACCGGATCCTCCTTTCTGTATATTATTCGGGTCTTTCTCGGGTGGATGTTAATAATAATAATCGATTGCAGTGCGAATTCATTTCTCGCATATGCTCATTTTATGTTATGGCTGACAATAAGCATATCAAGCATATCCGATTAAGTTACTATCTACATTAGCTTTTAGCTTTTCTTTATGATGTTTCCATACAATACTCGCGGAATTTCAAATGAATCTAAAATTCCCGCCATATATTTGCCCATATTGTTTATCTTGCGCTGTACGCCGCTGATGTCAACATGTTTGGGTTAGTGCCCACAACTACACTTATAAAAGGTGGCCCATGAAATTTGTTGAACTGCCACTCCTCTGTTCATTACCTCTTTGGTTGTAAGACTGTATTTTGCAATGAAGAAGGAGAAGAGGAATGGCCCTCAGCGTGTAAAACCCTATCGGTGTGATGGTAGAAGATTTTTGCCAGGTGAAACGTCAAAAGTTATCAGGTGAAACTTCACAGAACAAGCGCGAATGTAAACAATCGGTAATCAATTGTGTTCCGACGGCAAATTAAGCGTGTCTGCCCTTTAAAAGACTGTGAATCAAAGTGATCGGTGTTATCTGGAATTCTTGGCACTGCTGGAAAGCAAAAAAAACCTAAAAAACTAAGTGAATTTGCTTCAAAAGTGTTGAATTCAATCATGAACTGTGTTGTCCCGAACTGCAGCAGTAAGTCGCGTCCTCGTGATGTGGGAGTCTCATTTCATACGTAAGCCAACCCTTAATTACTTTTATAGCATGTGATTAGCGTGTAAAGTGTCTTTAATGAAAAATTTCACATTTTTAAAACGACGTGCAGTTGACAGTTCACCTGATTTTAGTTGACGACGTTGGGCAGCGTCGTACTTCGAAACAAATATTTGGGAGCTATAATAATATATTCATTATTCTAATCGCACATAATAATAATGCTGCCACTCAAATCAATCGAATTTATATTTACTTGTAGTTTCCCATCGGAGCAACACATGCAAATGTTGTGGTTGCGAGCGATTGACCGACCTGGACTGAAGATAACAAAAAATATTTGTGTGTGCTCTCGTCATTTTGATGAGAAACATAAATTTAGATTGGGAGAAAAGACGTTTCTTCATCCTCTAGCAGTTCCTATAATAAAATTGGTAAATTAGAATAGAACTCAAAATACATTATAAGTAACATTATATTTACTCAGAAGCCCGAACAAGACTTTGTCAGCAAAGCAACATTTCTTGTTGAAAATGGAGCTGAGGAAATGCTGAACTCATCGTTAAAGACAGTAAAATAACTAACTAATGAGGGTTATGTAATCAACAATTATTTTTCTGTAGATTTCATCGTGTATTATTCTCAGTGACCAGCAACAAAGGCATGAGATTGTTGTTCCAGCTGGCACATACAATTCAGCTAAATTAGGAGCTGTAAGTTTTAAGTCAAAAATGTCTAAATCTATTGAATCGATTTTGTTTTTAATAGGTGCTATCCAATGAGAAACGCCTCAATTTCATTAAAGGAAATGAAATAGAAGAAATGGTAAGATTGATGAAGAAAATCATAAAGATATGAATTCGCTTCAAGAGAATCCAGTTTAATCGTTGTATTTACAGCGTAATTTACACAATCCTGGTTCCAGTTCACTAGCCGCAAATAGTGAAGGCCCTTTTAATGAAGACGTAGAAATGATGGAATGTGATGTAAGAATTTTTGTTGGTATTCAACAATTTAAACATATTTATTCATTTTGCTTATAAAAAAACATTTTAATTTTTTTAGATTGTGCACAATGTATTCGTCCCATCACGATGCAATAACACCGAGCACAAAACAAAAACTGTAAGTGAAAAACACCTGAATTTCATATTTTTTTAAATTTGTAACTTCATACATGTGGGATAACAGATTCAATATCAAATCAACAATGTTGTTTAATATTGCGTCAGTTTTATACGTCATACCAACAAATTTTCTGAAAATCCAGTACTGATTTACTGAGGAAGCAAGAAAGTTCCTTGTGCCATTATATATTGACCAGCAATTTGTTGCAGAGCACAGCTATGCTGCTGATCCAGCGAGACTGTCTGAATATACTAACTACGTAATGGGGTACATAGCTGGATTTGTTGTTTTTAAAATCAACAAGTTGCTTCAATGCGATGAATGTATATCAGCTATTCACGGCGAAAGTAATACTTGTTCGCTCATTATTTACCAAACTAGAGGACTTTTAAAATCGCCGTCTAAAAGTGTTGTAAGGATTTGCAAAAAAGTCGAACAACACATTCGAATACATGAGCATCGCAAAGACGAGAATGTTTTGAAAGGACACACATTTAAAGCGATTTCTATAAGCGTCCAATCAGACTGCATTGGAGATGATCTATTCGAGGAACAACTGCCACATATGCTAGATACACAGCACTACAGTCTGCTAGTAAAACATATCGTAGAAACGTACCTTCAAACCAGATTTCATTTTATAGCTAAAAAGCAATCAGAAAAAATTTCAATTCGACAGCGCTTCAACAAACTCGTTCATTTTAAGGGAATGTGAACTCACTATGAAGTTACCTCTCGACTTCAATATTCCAATTCCAAATGTGTAAATAGTAGTATATAGCTTATAAATGCGTTCGAAATACACATACGAGTTACAAATTAGAAAATAAATTAAGTGTAGAATATCACTAATCTAATTTTAACCTAAAAACCCGCCTGCTGTAGATAAAATGGAGGCCGTAATTCCGCCAAAGCCGGTCCCAAGCCCGGTTGTGAAAGGAAGAGGGTGGCATTCTATGTGGTATTCGCTTATATAATGTTAATATTAACTATAAGACTTATTACAAAGCTAGGTAATTCGTCGACCCCGTTTTATTGTTACAAAGTTCTGGATCGCAATGTTTTGGGTTCAACTGTCTGACCAAAATCAGCCTATTTTTCCAATTATAACTCCAAAAGTTATATCTGCATATTCAAATAATTTCATTTTGCGCGCCAAAATTTGGCTCCCTCCAAAAGTCAATGTTGCCCGCCGATGACTGGCACTACTACATAGAAGTGTCACTCCCACCTAGAAGAAAGTACTACCACAAATTTTGCTTGGGTTCCTCTCCATAGTTTATACCTCAATGGTAAGTTAAATGCACTTTAACTTTTTATGAATAATAAACAACTTTCCTTCATTGAACTTTAACTTTATTGAAAAAAAGGCTTCAACTTTAACAAATATGAATGAACTTTTTAGATTACGACATATTCTTCCGAACGCTAACTCTCAACTAACTCGATATTTCTTTTCGTATTCAATCCGAAGCATTCATTCTTAATCTACTACTCAGCAAATTTACATCCTTTAAAAAACAATCTTTTATTACCACTTGCAAAGTGTGGCTCAAGCAAATTTGTTATCAAATATCCAAAGTGATATTTGATATATTGAACGGATTGTTTAACTGAATACGTTACGATTTAAGTAGAATCATCAAATTATTGTTTAGATCGAGCGGATATGGGCACATATGCACATGATTAAGTAGAATCATCAAATTATTGTTTAGTTCAAGCGATTATGGGCACAGATGCACACAGATTCATGGGCATATGTAACTCCTCCCTCCTCAGGATTAGACTCCTGGCTAATTAAATTGTTAGCTTTAATTGTAGGTATACTAGTGAGTTGCGAATGGTAAGGCAATCTATGTTTCGTTTTTTATAACTATTTTACAACTATCAAATCTTATTATATCATGGCCGTGCAGTATAATTTCTTGTTTGGCTTTGGTTTTTACACAATTGTTGGATTTTTACATATTTCAAAAAATTGGTTATAATAATGGATTCAGTTATTTGTTTGACTTCTTCGATTATATTTTCTTCTAGTTGCTATTCATTTATTTTTTGTTTGTAATAAATTTCTTGCACGTCGTTAATCCATTTTAAATTTTTTCTCTGTCTGATAATACAATATGTTTTCAAATCCAATTACATGTTTAATGTTACTGACTGCATATTATTATGATTGGAAATTGGTTCTATTATAAGTTCTTTAAATTCTCCTTCGCTATAATGTGGAATACTAATTATTATAATTATTGTATTTTTACGTAATGCTACTGCATTTTTTTTATGTGGATATTGATTAATAGAAATATGAAACCTATCTTTTTCTTCGTCTTCCAAAAATATAGCGACTTAGAGTACCTGTTCTAGAGTTTAATATAATTCCCTTAATATGTTGAATATTTTTGACCAATATGTTAATATTATTTAGAATGTTTGATTAATACTTTTTTTTGAAATTGAATTTGTTTCACATAATTAGTTTCGTTATACAGTTCGTTTATGTTTTTTCGACTAATTTCTGAATTTTATTTATTTTTGATTTGATAACTTAATTTTCTTTTCAAACGCTTTACTTATTTTTACCAATTCGTTCTGATTTTCTTGCAATGCACCCTGATTTCTATCTATTACTTGAAAATGTTCTTCTATTCAAATTGCATCCTCATCATCCATCGTCCCTGCGATAAATTTAAGGCTTGTTCTCAAAAAAATAATTGGACCTTTTTTTTGTATTTAATATTCAAGAAAGCATAATTTTCTGAACTACAATGTGGTTCTAGTTTTACTTGTTCACAAAAATCTGCTGTGTAATATCTGATTCCTTTCTGCTGTTCTATGTCCCTATATTTAAGTAGTGAGATAATATATCGTGGTTAAACCTATATTTCCATTGTCGGCATCAATGATTTCTATGACTTGTGCTAGGTACTGGTTCATTGCGATTAATACCGTTACCAATGTAATTTTTTGCCAGATTCCTGCAAGAGCTTTCGTTAGTATTTTGATATTTCTTTTTGATGAAACCCTTTGGCTAGATCAAGAGTGGTGAAGTACATAGCTCGACCAAATTTATCGAACATTTCCTCTTGATTAGGGATTGGAAATGTATCATCTATTGTTAATTCATTGATTTTTCTATAATCTATGACAATCCTCCATTTCTTGATTCCAGAAGCGTCCATTTTCTTGTCGACTACCCATATAGGTGAAGAATATGGTGAAGAACTAGGTTTTATAATACCTTGCTTCAGCATATCTTTTATTTGCCTTTCGACCTCCAGTTCATGAATCACTGGGTATCTATAACTTTTTGTATAGATAGGCTTATTGTTGATAAGTTTGAGACTATGCTTTATAGTATGCGTGAATGACAAATCGTCTCCTTCTTTGAAGAAAACGTCTTGGTAACTTTTTACGAGTTTAACTAACTTTTCTTTTTCCTCAAAGTTCAAATGAGATATTCTCAAGTCTTGCTCTATATCTTTTGTATAGTTTATATTATTCACGAACATATTGTTTAATTCGATGGGGATCGCTTCTTCATATTCATTTGATTCTTCACTTTTGTCAAAATATATTTTGACTCTTTTCTCATTTAATTGCAATGTTTTAGTTTTATAGTTTATTTCACATTCATTTAGTTGCAAAATATCATTGCCAATTAACCCGTCATAAAATTTATGAAAATATACTATTAAAAATTCAGGGTTATGAACGGTAGGCAAATTCAAAAATTTAGGTACTATGGCTTTTGAAGATATGTTTAAAGTACCGTTAATAGTTTTGATTTTAACTGGTTCAATCTTATGTATTAATTTGGCTCTGCATATGCCAGGATTTACCAAACTGTTTGTTGCACCCGTGTCAATTAGCATGCGTACAAATCCTAGCTCAGTTTGTAGTTTCACATAAGGTAATTTCCGTCCGAGGCAGGTATATGAAAATTTTCTGACTGTTTTTCCTGCTGGGATTCAATATTAAAATTCCTAAACTGTGTTGAAGGATCTATTTCCATTGGTTGTGCTCTATAATTTTTAAAATTTGAATTGCTGTTATGAGCTACGTTATGAGGATATTGACGAAGATTTTGAGAATAGTTTCTATTCTGTGGGTTGTGACTATGAAAATTTCGATTTAGATGTGACTGATGGAACAAGGGCCGATATGAATTTCTATTCATTGTTTCTGTACCTCTACTCTGTTGATAATTAGGTTGGTTTGAGTTAAATTTCGGATAATTATTTGGTTTTTTATAAATCTGATTATTTTTAGACTGATCATGTGTATGTAAATATCCACCCTCACTCAATATATTAAACGCTTCCTCTAAAGAAAGGGGATTTCTGGCAAATAAGATGGTTTTCATAGGTTCTGGGATTTTCTTTTTAAATATTTGCAACGCAGTATCAATGTTTGTTGTTAGTTCACCTGATCTACCTTCTTCTTTCGTTTTATTATTGAGTTCATATAGTGCTTTATGGATGTCATTGTAGAAATCTAGAACGCCTGTCTTGTAACAAACACCACGCAATTCTTCATATAATTGAGAGCTATTCTTATGATTAGAAAAATTACGAATTAATAATAATTTTAACGTTCGCCAATCACTTATATTAGCATGAATTTCCACTATTTGTCTCGCTTTCCCTGAGAATTTCGCTTTAATGGCATTCCCAATTATTGTCCTGTCAGCGGGGTTGTACCTTTCAAATAATGTTGCGATGTCATCTATCCGGGATATAAACGAGTACAGGTCCTGACGATTCCCGTCGAATGGCGCCACGGCCTGAATATACTTTAAGGGATGAATATTCAGTTCTAAATTACCTTGATTTTCGTTCGCCATATTCGTTCGAGGAGAGTCCTTATAGGAATTAAGTGTATCCAAATTTTTTACTGTCTTTGGAATATATATGTATATTTTTTTTCACTGTTCTAGTATTATGTGACTAGGGGCACCGAGTTTTTTCACTGTTCTAGTATTATGTGACTAAGGGCACAGATTTTTTCGAAACTTCACTCCTTTGCGTAAAATATTTTTATTACACTTTGTAGATATATATATTTCTATATATATCTATATTTATTTCCTTTTTCACTTTTATTTTTCTGAATAAAGGGGATGCGATAGATCGTGTAAGTCGAACAATTTCGACCACGATTCACAAATATTAATGAGCCGAGTTTTTCGGTAATCGCGAGGTAATTAAAGGATCATCGAAATATACGATAATCCTACCGACTGCGCCAGTTAAATGCACTTTAACTTTTTAAGAATAATAAACAACTTTCCTTCATTGAACTTTAACTTTATTGAAAAAAAAGGCTTCAACTTTAACAAATATGAATGAACTTTTTAGATTACGACATATTCTTCCGAACGCTAACTCTCAACTAACTCGATATTTCTTTTCGTATTCAATCCGAAGCATTCATTCTTAATCTACTACTCAGCAAATTTACATCCTTTAAAAAACAATCTTTTATTACCACTTGCAAAGTGTGGCTCAAGCAAATTTGTTATCAAATATCCAAAGTGATATTTGATATATTGAACGGATTGTTTAACTGAATACGTTACGATTTAAGTAGAATCATCAAATTATTGTTTAGATCGAGCGGATATGGGCACATATGCACATGATTAAGTAGAATCATCAAATTATTGTTTAGTTCAAGCGATTATGGGCACAGATGCACACAGATTCATGGGCATATGTAACTGATATTTTGAGAACTCAACGAGCAAGGCGTCCGATGATGGTTGTGAGGGTAAATCTCTGCTTGATAGGCTGCTGGCCACTGGCAAGAATTACTTTTGGATTCTCAAAGAATCCTAAAAACTTCTCAAGAGTCTACTCAACAGCAAGAGTATTACAATCGGTCGTCAAATAATTGCCCTGAGGAGATGTGAACAAGTGACTAGTGAAATGTTCATCACTCAATCAACATTTTGTCGTTCTTAAGACTATTTCTTTAGTAAACAATCAAAGACGCGAGAATATTTACGGTGTTCGAAAGTAGTCTGTGATAGAAGTTGATTGGTCCGAGATATCACCGCAGTTTGGCAATTTTTCCAGGCTATTTGAATGAAATTATGACACGGCCTTTCCCAAGTACGGGTTCAATACCTTTGGTGGTCATTTTGTTTTATTATTAAATTTTTTTCGCTCTGAGTATGTATTTCACTGCGTTGATTTGGAGGCCGCAATTTTTTAACATCTAAGGAACATCTGTTCGATGACTTTCGTGTTATTCATTTGAGGCCGATGCGATGAGAATGTCGTCCACGTATGTAAAATGGATGTTTAGTCTTCGGAATGAATTTTCAGCTAATCATTCGAACGTTTGATCCACGTTACTTAATTCAAACGTCATCATCGGAAATTTCCGCTCCAACTTTGAGAACATAGTCTTGTCTTAGAAATGATGAATTTTGTCATCAAAGGGGGGATTAGGCAGATGTCTGACTGTAACAATATTTGATCGGCGAAATGTTTCTCAGGGTCGCTATTCAACGATTTTTTTGTCTCATTAGCAGTGAGCTTACCATTTACTATCGAATGATCTGTAAATCCCTTGTTCTAGCATGAATCTGAATTCAGGCTTCACTACTTGGAGCTTTTTGGGTGATAGACGATGTGATCTTTTGTCTTTTGAAGGTTATTTTTATTTGATGAAACACATCGTGCATAAACGAGTTCCTAAAAGTAGTAAACTTAACTTTACAAAATTTGAATAGAATTCTGTGGAAACGGTTCTTAGGATCGACGGTTGAGACTTGAGGTTTGCTTTTGCAAGTTCAATTGTAAAGAGTTTCGTTGTTGCGTCAATGCACATTTTGTTTTTAATTTACCGCGTAGTCCAAAGCATGGTCGAGAGCTGCACTTAGGATTTAGCGTGTAACACAACATTTAATATCCATTAGAGTGGTCTGCGCAGGTTTTAGTCAGGTACCACTAACTGCTCTCCGAATGTATTAAAAGTCGAACTGCTGTAATAAGTTTCACGTCAGCTGGTGCTTGTTTGCTTTGTCAATCCTCTGGTAGGACATAGATA
This sequence comes from Oxycera nigricornis, assembly GCA_963942545.1. Lineage (NCBI taxonomy): Eukaryota > Metazoa > Arthropoda > Insecta > Diptera > Stratiomyidae > Oxycera > Oxycera nigricornis. The sequence goes on along the minus strand of CAWWDL010000117.1, from coordinate 66,598 downwards.
TTGCTGCCTGTTCCTCTTTAATAACCACCGGGTGCAATGTTTGCAGAGAAGTTATTGATTTGAAATTCACTCGCAGTCATCGATCGTGTCTGACGACGGTGGGGTGCTTATTTTCCCAGAACCAAAGTTTTGCTGGAAGTGCATGGCTCTCTACAGCTACGTGGTCATCTACTGTATTTACGATGGTAAAAACACCCTTTTTTGATTAAAGACTTAGATCTCTACTTTATTGCCTATTTGTTGATCTGTTCCTTTGTCGGTATCGAGATTGTGATTGTTCGAAAAGCTGCGCTTCGAGTCACTCGATTTAGCTTGTTAACGAAGTAATTTCCGTTGCTAAATCACTCTTCCTTGAATATGGCATGTGATTAGAATCCACACATACTACGTCCTTGTATGGATTCATTTGATGCAGTTTCGAGGGCGGTTCAATAAGTATCCGTGTTTGAAGACAGAGGACGTTCCTGAGGAAAGTTGGTGTTTATAGTACCTTAATCCGGTTAACTAAAACAATACATTTATTATTTACAACCGCGTATATTTTACTTACAAGTTGACAGATTTCTTAAATAAATAATCAGGCTCGCGTGTGTCCGCGGCGGCGGTCGTGATCGAACAGGATGAAATGATCTGCATGTTGCCAATCGCCATGCTCGACAAGTAGGCGTGCTGAGATCGCTGTGTAGTCGCTACAGGATTGCCCCCCAGATAAGTGTAGGTACACACTGGCGTCAAAAGTAATCGTGACGCTGCGTCATTTCTATCTGCGCATTTCGGCTGGCAATGCCAAAGAGGAAGGAACTAATGGAGAGGAAAATAAACAAATTTCCTGATATGAGTTTTTCGAAGCATCTACTGTCGGAATGCGTAATGACTATTTGAAAGGCGTACTTGGTCAAGAGTTGGGGCATGCCTCTACATGGCGCTAAATTTGAAAACCAATTATGAATTCGGAGAGGTTTAGTTGAATAGGTCTCAAAAAAGCTGAAAATATGTAACAGTAACGCAACCTTTTATCATATTCATATAGTTATTTATTTGGAAACACACACATATTATATATATATATATATATATATATATATATATATATATAGATATATGTATATATCGGTTAGGTTACTGTTGAAAATTTTCAGCTTAGTATACATATATATATATACACATATATATAAATACTTATATATATTTATACATATTTCACCTCCCTCATCCTTTTTGCAACCGGGCTTGGGACCGGCTTAGGCGGATTTAAGGTGCTGGTGCTGCTTGTCAAAATGTTTTTTTATAATTAAGTCGTTTCTCACAATTGCAGTTGTTTAGGATAAATACATCAAATTCATTAGAACGTTTAATGATCATGTACGAATAAAGAAAATTGTATGAATTGAACCCACTCAAATTTATCTTCTGAACCGCTACTGAGTGGCACAATGTCTAAGAAGTAAAAAAATGACATTCATAAACAAAACAATAAACAACATTTTTCTGCGCGATTTTCTTTGAAATTATTATTATTGAAACTATTAAGAGGACACTTTACTCAAGAAATGTTTAATTACCGGTGAAATGAAATGCCGACAGGACGTGCATACGGCCGATTTCGACAGCACCTTACAATGCACTTCATTTTAGTGTTTTTTTCGCTTTTGTCACTAATAACTCAAACTCACAACACGTCTATTGATAAAAGATAACACTATACAAATTTTTAGTCACTTCTCAAACTCGACACATTTGCAAATTACCATAATTTATCTATCGCGCACGAACTTTCAAACAATTTCGGCCGTTGTCATAAACGAATTTGGCATTCATAAACAAAACATATGTTTTCACCTTGGAACAGGAAACTAACAGGAACGGAACGAACTGAATAAACGCCTATACGTGTGTGGTATCAATAGAGCGATGTGCATAAGTGTCAAAGGTGCATAAATGTCAAACGGCTTTCATTGACAGGTCTTAACAAAAAGAAAGCAAAACGCCTATTCATCGAAATTTAATGGTTTTTTACAAATCCTGAAATTGTTTCGAAGTACTATGTGACAAAAACAAGTGTCAACCTCGGGTGTAGTAGCCCAAAGAAAACAGTGTTGATAAATTGACGCGACAGTTAGTGTATTTCAAGAATTTGTGATATGAGTGCGAAATTTATGGTTCATCATATTTTCGAAATAAGGGAGTGTATTTTCGTTCTTAAGTGCAGTAAATATACACGCTGTTATCTGTTTAAAAGATTGAGTACTTTTAAAAGCTGTTTTAATTGAAAATTTCATATTTTTATGAGCTCTGAAATATCCAATACAAAGAATGACATTTCCCAGAATCGTGTACAATTGACAATCAGTGGCGTCGCTGAAATTGATGAGACGATATGAATTTTATCAATTATTTATTTCAAATTCGATGTTGATAATAGCCATAATTCTGCCAAAGCCGGTCCCAAGCCCGGTTGTAAAAGGAAGAGGGTGGCTTTAAAGTTTAACAAATTAAGTCGAGTTTTCCCGGTTTTTATTGTTAATATTAAAAATTGAGTGGTTTACTGCAATATTGACAGGGTTTTTAAAGTTTAACATTAACCGTAGAAAATCATTTCATAATAAGTCTCGAAGACGTATGATTTTAATGTTTTTTTGCTGTGTTTAAATCTAAAATTATTAATGTTACATGTATTTGAGAACTCATCCGATATGTTCAGAATCTATACGTTAAGTAAGTGGGCTGTATTCTAACATGCATAATTGATTTCGGTTTCTATTTGATATTCATGCAAACTATTTTCACTGGAGGTCTAAAATTGCCGTAATATATTCTTGAATAATGTTTCGGTATGTAAAATTTTTGAAATCTTGCGCCAAAATTTCGGTCCCTCAAATTTTTGATGTCGTCCGCCAATGACAACCAACCACTACATGAAGGTTTTACTAAGAAAAGAACATCCAGAACTGCAAATTTTCAACTAAATCGAGATGAAAAAATATAAAAACCTTGGTCCCGTAATAGTTTTCTTAGTTCGAGAAATTCATGTGAATTCCTAACAATTCCTCAAAATTAAAACCCCCCACAACATTTCTCGCATAGGCCAAAATTCTACGCATTTTGAGGAATTCCCCACACATTGGCAATGCTGCAAATGCCTTCACTCGCATCTGACGCAAGTGACGCTGCGTCATGTGGGCACTGCCCCATATACGCCAATGAAAATGGTGCAACGCGGATAGGCGATAGCTATCGGTGTCCCACAGAACCGGCGTCACACTTGACAGCTATCCGATATGACGCGATCGCTCGATAGGTGTCCGCGGCATGTGTGCATCGCTTCATTTGTGTCTATGTACTTCTTCCTATCGGCTTCAACGTGACGCAGCGTCACGATTACTTTTGACGCCAGTGTGTACCTACACTAACCATACATTTGAGAGTTGTTTGGCGCGGTCAACTGATCAACTGTCAGATGTTGATGGGTTGTCGCGGAGTTGCACTCGTTTCGTTTTAGGTTTTTGGTATGTCCTTAGCGGTGGTGCAGCGATGAAATCGTCGTCATCGTCATTTCGGACAGTGTAAGCTGGTTTGTCATTTTACCTTTTGATGACCTCGTGAGGTCCGGTGTACGGCTGCTGGAACGACTTTTTCCCCTCTTCACGAAGGAATACGTGGGAGCAAGTATACAAGTCTTTGAAGACAAACATATTCTCTGCTCGATTATACTCGACTGGTGAGGCTCGTAGTCGTTGCATGTCCTTTCGGAATTTTTGATAAATATCTGTGGGTCGTTTGGCATCTCCTTATCCAACCATAGCTCACCGGGAATGCGCAGTGTGGTTCCGTAAACCATTTCAGCTGGTGAACTTTTGAGATCGGCTTTTATGGCAGTTCGAAGGCCCAACAAGACTATTGGTAACACTTCCGTCAACCGTTCTGTCTCTTGGCACTTTAACGCTGTCTTTAATGACCTGTGCCAACGTTCTACCATTCCGTTGGCAGCTGGATGGTACGGATATGTTATTGTGCGTTTGCATCCCGTTAAGTGTTCTAACGCTTTGAACAACGAAGATTCAAACTGTGACCCTTGAACTGTCGTGATGGTGAACGGTGATGCAAATCTTGCTATCCAGTTTGTATAAAAAGCAGTTGCCACCGTGTCCGCTGTGATGTCCTCAATTGGTACGGCTTCCGGCCAACGCGTAAATCGGTCTATTATCGTCAGGATATAACGCTTGCCGTCTGATGGTGGTAGTGGTCCAACAATATCCATGTGTACATGTTCGAAGCGTGCGCTTTGATGGAAATGTTGAGGCACGTTTTTAACGTGCCGACTTACTTTTGCTCGTTGGCACTGGAGACAATTTTTCGTCCGTTCGGTTATATCTTTGTCGATCTTTGGCCACACGTATTTCGCTCGGATCTGCTTACTGATAGCTCGTCATCCAGGATGAGAGGGTTGATGAAATAGATCAAAGATCCGTCTTCTGAATGCTTTTGGGATATACGGTCTAATATTCGCTGTCGATGTGTCGCAGAACAATGAAGTTTTTGACGGTCCGATATGTAATTGTTGCAACTTCAATGTGGAAGCTGTTTGCAGCAGTCGTTTCAGCTCTTCGTCGTTTTCTTGGGCTTTGGCGATTTCATTGTATTATATCGCTGTTGGCATTACGATTTCGTTTACGCGCGATAATGTGTGTGCCACCACGTTTAAGTCTCCCGCGATGTGCATTATCTCCGTAGAAAACTGTGAGATGAATTGTAGCTGTCTACATTGTCGTGGGGAGGCTTTTTCCGATTTTTGTTGAAAAGCAAATGTGAGAGGTTTGTGATCTGTCCGGATCACAAAGTGTCGTCCCTCGAGTAAATGACGAAAGTGCTTGATGGCCAAGTAGACTGCTAACAGTTCCCGGTCGTAGGTGCTGTATCGCTGTTCCGCTGTTCCGCCGTGCCAAATTTTTTTGAAAAGAAGGCTAGCGGTTGCCAATATCCATTCTGATATTGTTCAAGCACAGCTCCCGCCGCGGTATCAGAGGCGTCAGTTGAAAGCGCTAATGGCGCATCGTCGGCTGGATGTGAGAGCAAAGTCGTTTCGGCTATCATTTTCTTGCTTTTTTCGAAAGCTTCGTTGGCCTCGCTGGTCCACTCGATTTTTCGTTTATCGTTTGTGCGGCTATCAACTAAGAATTTATTGAGCGGAGCTAAAGTCGATGCTGCGTGCCTCAGGAACCTTCTATAAAAGTTTACTATTCGTAAGTATCTTCTGAGTTCGAGGATAGTGGTCGGCTTATTGAAGTCTAGTATTGCTTCTACTTTATGTTTTAGTAGATTTACTCCTTCGGGAGTAATCTTGTGCCCAAGGTACTCGATTTCGTTGACGCCAAAAATACACTTCGAGGGATTTATTTTTAGCCCGCTTTTGTTGAGTCTATCGAACACTAAGCGCAAATGAATTTTATGCTCCTCGATTGATGTTGACGCAATTAAGATATCGTCAAGATATGCTACCGCAAAGTCAAAATTTCGCAAAATGATGTCCAGAACCCGTTGGAACGTCTGAGCAGCGTTTCGCAGTCCAAAGGTCATAACCGTAAATTCGAACAGCTCAAAAGGTTTTCTGACTGCCGTTTTTGGGATGTCGTCCTGCGCCAGAGGGATTAAGGTCGATCGTAGAAAATACCTTTCTTCCCGCTAATTGGTGTGTTATGTCGTGAATATGCGGCACCGGATATCGGTCTGGCACGGTAACCGCATTGAGACGACGGTAGTCTCCACAAGGGCACCAGTCGGAGTTCTTCTTTTGCTTGAGTAGCAATGGGCTGGCCCAGGGACTACTAGATGGCCGGCATATCCCTCGTTCCATCATCAGCTCGAATTTGGCCTTTGCTGCGCGGAACTTTTCCGGTGCGAGGCGCCTTGTGCGCTCTTTTGTAGGTGGACCGTTCGTTATTATGTGGTGGACGACCCCATTTTCAATCACTTTTGGAGGTAGCGTGGAGATGGTTATTTGTGGAAAATTGGTGAGAATGGCGTGAAAATCGTTCGCGTGGTTGATCGTTGACACCCTCGATTCTATACCATTGAAGCTTGTCGCTCGAGTTTTCAAGCTTCGTAGTCCCGTCCACAAGTTTTTTATTTTTGACGTCCACTAAAAGCCCAAAATGCTTCAGGAAGTCGGCTCCCAAAATCGGACGCGACACCTCAGCGATTACAAATTTCCACTTATAAAGCTTTCTGAGTCCCAGATCGAACACGAATAGTTTATCACCGAATGTTTTGATATGAGTTCCATTCGCGCCGAAGAGTTGGATTTCGGTCGGAGTTGTCGACTTTGTGGATTTTTGTCGAGAGATGACAGAAATATTCGCGCCCGTGTCCACAAGAAATTTGTATCCGAACTTCCGATCGCGAACAAGTATGCGATTTGTCTCTTCCTCGTCACCGTAGGTCGCGTTTAGCGGCGACGAGACCACTAGTTTTCGGACGGTTTTTTGAAGTTACAGGGAGAACAACATTTTCTGGCTTTCGTCCCGAAGATGCGATGGTAGTATCACATGCCGGATGATGGCGAGCGCGATCGAGATCTAGGCCGGCCTTTCGATTTAGTACGTGAGATGTGAGCACTCAAACTTTCCACCTGTGCCGTTAATTTTGCGATTTGCGATGGCAAGACCTCGGATGGTGTTTGGTTGTGGGAACGGTCGACAACAGCGATTTCGGCAAGGTCGCGTTCGTGAAGGATTTTGTCCGCCATAACCGTGAGGTTCGTTACCGACACGTGGGAGACTACCGCTAAAACTTCACGGGCACGCGAGGGAAGTTTTTTTTAGCCAGAATGTCTTGAGAGCTTCCTCACGGAGCTGCTCCCCAGCTAGCGTCTTCATTTTTCGCCACAACTGAGAAGGTTTTGCGTCGCCCAGCTCTACTTGCGACAACGCTTGTAGGAGCTGATTTTCAGCGAGTCAGAAAATCGTGAGATGAGCATTGCTTTTAGTGTGGGATATTTATCCGTCGAAGGCGGGTTTTCTATAACGTGCGCCACTTCTTCCATAACCGATAAGTCGAGCGCGGCGATTATCGCGTGAAACCTCGTGTTGTCCAATGTAATTTTATTCACAACGAATTGTGATTCGGCACTAAGAAACCATAGTTTTGGTTGCCGTTTCCACAATGTCGGCAATTTTACATTTTGGATTGTCTCAACCGTGGAAGGGAAGCTAGTCCGCAAAGGCACACTTGGACTCACTGGAGGTTTAGGGGCAATGTTTTGATGCATTGTGGCGGCACTTTCACTTGGCGTCGCTTGCTCTTCCGCCATTTTTGAATTGTTTCGACGCGCGCGTTTTAGGACAGTTTTTCGTCGGGGTCACCAATATGTAGTACCTTAATCCGGTTGACTAAAACACTACATTTATTATTTACAACCGCGTATATTTTAATTACAAGTTGACAGATTTCTTAAATAAATAATCAGGCTCGCGTGTGTCCGTGGCGGCGGTCGTAATCGAACAGGACGAAATGATCTGCATGTTGCCAATCGCCATGCTCGATGTTCTATTTTGAAGTATGTTACAAGTTTGTATCGATTTATATGGTTCAGATATGTTGTAAGGAATTGAGCTTCAACGCTTGTTGGATTGAACGGTTTAAAATATTTTTTTGGACAACAAGTATATCTCGTATATAAAGTTTTACATAAAACACCGTGCTGACTGCGCTAAGTATGTTTCAGCAATGTATATGTTGAGTGTTGGAAATATTTTGCTTAAAAGAAATTAGGTTTTTTTTTTAAAGTTTTCACTACTGTTATTTAAGGGCTCTGTACAGTTTCAGTGGAAATAAAAATGCAAATATAGTTTTGAGCGAAGAAATGACACAAAAACTTCCTTTTCATATTAAAGATATTTAAATTCTCTACATTTTGACATAAAAGTACCCTATTCAAATATTACTCGTATGTTAATTGTTCTATTTCCCATCGCGATTTTACTGACCGTCAGTGATAAGTGACATAACGCGATGGATTGAAACTCATAACGGATATGTTATTCACGTGGAGCTGCAGACGCGTGAATGAAAATAAAAGGTGGTGAATGTAAGTCTCCATCGGCTTTCCCTGACGGCTTTTTTTCCGCTGTGCATGCATCAATGGAACACAATTAAATTTGACAGATCGTCGACCAAGTGGTCTGATTGTTTAGATGAGAGAATGTATTTAGTATTTTTTGTTGTTTTTTTATAAAAAGTCTAAAAATGGATGGTTCTGTGGGATCATCGGAAAGTGATGTGTGTCCTCCACCATCAATTTTTTGTAAAAAACTATCAAAGCAAGCCGCGAGGTGGGACCCTTGAGGTCCACAAAATCACCTTCCCAGTAATATCTACATAAATATTAAAAATATTAGGCACAAAAATATTTATGAAAATAATACTACTTTAAATAATAATAATGAGAGGTACTCATAACAGTAATTGAAATGAGTTAATATCAATCATATCATCTACTGGAGCGTCCATTGATTACGTAAGACGTTTGGTGGATGGAGGGTGGATTGGTTTCTTTGAATATTCACGCGAATCAATCGGTGGGTGGGAGGAGCAGGTTACAAAGCCTCTTCTACGCTATTTGTTATTTTCATATCGATGCTTGAAGGACAAAAGAGCGCTAGCAAAAATGAATGCAATTTTTGTTAATACACTCACTGAAGAGATTTTGTCGCGTGATGGCCATTTTGAATAGTTGCTGTCAAAATTGCCAGCACTTCGGCATAATCATTGAATTTGTATTTTTTCACGAGGTTCAATCAATGAGGCCAATAATTATTTCTTATTTTCAGTTTATCTTGAGAAACATTGTATATGTAGTCAAAAATTGTTTTAATTCCATGTAAAAAGTAAAATATATTACAAATGATGGAGGAAGTAATTGAAATCGTATGAACACTATAGAACAAAATTGCTAAAGACTACAATTTTTTAATTGATGAAAGCTTTTTAAAGCAAACGATCTGGCAAAGAATTGCTTGAAAAAAATTTAACATATAAAACTTTGATAACTTCAAATGTAAATTTGATTGAAATTTTATTGGTTTTCAAAATTTAAGCAGTTTTTTTTATTAAAATGAAAGCACTGTGAAAACTATTCAAAATCTGCTCAAATTATGTAAATATTAATTAACTTTGGTTGACTTTACAACAAAGTTTTTAGAATGAAAGAGATAAGGTAATATCATTTGTATGAACGCTTTTTACATGGTAACTTTCAATGATTTTTTCATTTTTAATTTGTTTGTTTTTTCAGAACCATGTATAAAAATTGCCTGGTTTCTCTTCAAAAATTGATAAGAATGTATAAAGGTTATAAACATTTATTACTGAGCTGTGCAAATCAGGTTAAAAATTTATTTTTTATGAGAAAATTCTAATTTTTTGCATTTTCTTTTATTAAATTAAAAAAACGGCTGATAAGATTTTTTATGAAAAACATCACAAAAATGTTAATACACGTCGATTGACACCTTAAAGATGCAAATATCATATTTTATTCGTGAGATATAGTGCATGATAAAGATAATTTTGAAAGTAATGATGATTTTTAATGATTTTCTATTTTTAATTTTATTTTTTACGTTATCATGAGAGAAAAAGTTTTGCCATTTTTTTACAAAAACTGTTTGGAGTGTATAAATTTTATAAACATTGATTACTGTCTTTTGCAAAACAGGTTAAATACTTATTTTTTAGAAATAAACCTAATTTATGCACATTTTTTTAATAAATTAAAAAACGGCTCCAACGATTTTTTTAAACCTTGACAAAACCACACAAATGTCTATACCCGTCGATTGACACCTCAAACATATAAGTTCTAGCTAGATATAGCGCATTACAGAAATGACATTTAAAAGGTCAAAACAATAAACATTCTCGACCGAAGTGTCCAAAAACAATAATAATAATAATAATAATAATAATAATATTTCTTTATTTCTCGCAGAAAGACAATTACAGAGAACCTACAAAGAATAAAAATTAAAAATGGATAATACAAATAAAATTTGGATAAAAAATTATACATGTGTACCTGAAAATACAATAAAATACATTTAGGCTTAAGGCGAGAAATGAAGTACTCCCGAGGGTTACCTATTTGGGAGTTACCATTTTCTTCAATTAAAAAAAAAAACATTTATATAAATAAAAAGAAACTATATTTATATACAATGAAAGAAAAAGTAGATTAAGGATACAAAATGTTACATTCTGCGCTGCATTTTTTGTAAAACTTGCCCAGTGTAATTTTCTGAGTATACCCATTCTACTATTTTCCCCACTTGAAATTCATTATTGGTGTTTCCTGCAACAAGGGTCAATACAAACAAGCAAATATAAAAGAAAAAACAACTGAATAGTTGAAACACAAGATTAAGTATTACTTAGGAACAATCCTTCGATATCTTCCTTTTCCAATAACCAGTTTTTTACTTTGAGTTTGAATTTCCTGACATTGTCAACCCGTTTTATATCGGTCGGCAGGAAACCAAATGTGCGGAGTGCAATATATGAGTAAAATCTACGGTATAATTCTTTATTCGGCTTTGGGGAGCGGATTACATCTGATCGCAGATAGTAGTTTCTGCGTACATAGTTGGTTGGATTTTGGCCACTTTTATATAAAATATTTCGAGCACCTTGTAAAAATATAGGTACCTCAATGGCAAGAAATTCTTTCCCCTGAATAAGGACAACGAAGGACATGCCCTATGTCTCACTGTAATCGTCTTCATGACAAATTGTTGGCATGTTCATAATATAGCATATCTATTACATATGAAGGACATAGGCTACGAATAAAATATAGGTTACGGCATATGTTCAGTATTTATTTTTGCAAAATTGAAATGTCATGGCACCAACTCAAACGCAAATCAATTCTTATACCTAAATATTTAATCTTATTAACTTCTTTAACCCATCCACAACCACATGGTATCCCGGGACAGCCTACATTAAGCATTTTAAGGTTTGGCGGTGGATCAGAGTTTGTTCATCAGCAAAAGATTTGAGTTTGCCTTTTAAAGTCCCCTTACACAAATTATTAATAAAACTCAAAGAGAGTTCCGTGGAGAGCCCCGAGCTCTGCGAGACTCCGCATTTGACCAGTCCAGCTGAACCCTACACCCCCGATACTCTAACCTGCTTAGTTCTTTTGGGACAAAAAAACAGGCAAACCAGTCATTACAAACGCCCCTCACTCCCGCATTTCTTAGTTTGGTTAACAATACATCATGGTTCACTATGTCAAATGTCTTTCTGATGTCAAGAAATAAACTTGCGACCTTGCTGTTATTGTTTATGCCATCATACAAGGTTCCAGTAGACTAAGCATAGCATCTCCAGTCCTAGAGCCTTTTCTGAAACCAAATTGATTTGCGCTGAGAAAGTTTATTTTATTTAGATAATTTGCAAGTCTTATCCTAATCAATTTTTCAAGGATCTTTGCAAAGACGGATAAGAGGGCGATAGGCCTATAATTATTGGGACTGTCTTTGCTGCCTAATTTATGGATTGGAACAATGACTGCTTTTGTAGCTTTCGGAAGTAAACTCATGTGACCATGCTCAAATTGTAAATAAAGGCTACGACCTCCGAAATATGTTCAACTATTATCTTAATAGCTTGGATTTTAATCCCATCAACCCCAGGGGCCTTTTTTGACTTAAGTGATGCGACTACACTCTCAACCTCGGCAGACGAAGTCGGGAGGAATAACTTTGAAGCGGGATTAATTTTATGTTCTGGAAAGAGTGAGTTATATCGAAAGAGGTTGGTTGGTTTCATTTAACTTGACGTTATTTTCTGTGTTTCACTTGCAATGTTCATGAAATTATCATTTGAATTATCCGCAATTTCCAGTTCATTAGTTAAAACTTCACCACTTTCAGCTCTCACCTGCTTTAATTGCTTGTTGGGTCTGCTTACCCCTAATAGTTTATTTATAATGTTCCAGTTTTGCCTGCTATTTCCTATCGCCTGATTAAAAATTTCTTGGTAAGATTTTGTTTTGGCAAGAACTATTTCTTTTTTTTTATAGCTTATTATGATATCTCTTATAATAATCTAAAAGTTTCTTATTATAAGGCTGGTTTGGTACCTTGTTATATAATGCATTCTTTATTTCAATACGGATTGATAAATTACCGTTTAACCAAGGTTCGGTAGCCCGGATTATACTATTCACCCTAAGAGAAATGATTTTTGGTGCTAGGGAAACTGCATGTTCGAACAGATTCAAGAAGCGCTCAAAAGCCACGTTAACGTCAGTACTAGTATATACGTCCGCCCAATTTTCATTGTACAGTAACTCAGCAAGGATCTTATTATCAATGTTATTATAGCAAATTGAACTCTTTGTAATTTCGGATGGGACCAAATTCATTGTTACATGCAGTGTAACCATAGAGTGATCTGTTATATTACAATGGCGCACACGGGAAGCTGGGAAGACATTTTCGGAAAACTTGTCGTAACGAACAAATAAGTGATCGATACATGATATGGAAGTTTCGATAAGTCGAGTAAGCTCGTTAACGAGTGACTCAAGACTATGACTAGCTAAAGAAAAATTATATTCGTCGGTCTCAGCATTTGTTTTTAGAATGTCTATATGTATATCACCCGCATACAAGTGGATTTTGTCCTGTACCAACGGGAGGTATTCTTTGAGGTCGCTAATATAAACCGCTACCGGCAGACCATGAAATCTATGAAATGCAACGAGACAGAATTTACATTCATTAATTTCAAAATTATTTTTTATGCCATCAGCGGAGACAAGCGTAATCTTACTAAACTCTGCGATTTTAAGACTAGATTTAATATAAACAGAAATGTCTCCAGATCTATAGAAATCGTTACAGTTAGCATAGCAGTTGTAACCATCAATTGTATAAGTATTTATTTCGTCACTGTAAATCCAAGTTTCAGTGAGGATGACACAGACAGGTAATTCATCAAGCTCATTTAGTTCTAGAAGCATCAGGTCAAAGTTTTCTCTCATACTACGTATATTTTGAATTAAACACAAAAATATTTCGTTAGTTTTTTCTATCATTTATGTAAGATAAAAATCATGAAATAAATAGATAACTTTAGTTAGGATGCACATTTTCAATGGGTAGGAAAATATTTATTATCAGGCAAGTTTTCTTATGATTTCGGGATAGAGCAATAATTAATTTTGTGCTCACAAGACAACGAGATACATTATGTTAGCTTACACAAGTTGCTTTCACATTCTAGAACTACAACTGGTTGACCTTCGATTTTTCGCATTATTATTTTGCCGTTGCGTATCCACAAATATTTATAACCCTTTTCAGGCTTTGCTTTCTTCGTCATAGCTAGTAATCTTCTCCGCTCCAGGAAAAGACTCTCGTTCAAGTAAAGAGGGATGTCGGATGTCAAACCCAAATGAAGAGTCGAGAAATCACGCCCGACTCTTCGTCGTTGCAGCCACTCTTCTTTATCCATTCTCCACGTAAATTTAATTATAATTACTGGAGGTGACCTGCTGTCGTCTCTCCGTTCCGGAAGGCGATGACAGATATCAATTTGCAGTTCCGACACCAGGTGTCCCAAAGCAGTACCTATAGTTTTCAACACACTGACTAAATTTTCATTTTGTTCTACCGGATAGTTGTGAATCTGAAGATCCGCGATCTCCCGACGGAGATTTTCTTTTTTGAATCCTGTCATTTCATGGGCTTGGGCCTCGATCTTTTTCAGACACAATTCCAGCTGTTTTTCTTGTGTAGTAATTTTTTTCGAATGTCCTCCACGTCGGAATGACAGCGATCAATCGACCTCCCCAGTTTCTTCTCCATTGACTTATTATCATTCTTCATCTCGTTCAACAATTTTACCACGGTCACCACGGTGGTGCCTACTTCGCTTGAAGATGTCTCCAACGCCATGCTTTTCCTCCTTTCCCTGGTACATGACTCGCATCTCCACGGTTTTTTTATTTTCGGACATAAATTGTATTTCCTCGACCTTTAAATTTACACAGCTTCCATGGAACTTTCAGGGAAACTCGTCGCAGGACACAACCTCCGAATCACCAGCGGTCCTAACCGACCTGTTACACGAGTTGCAGGATATAATGGTTCTCGTAGGATTTCGACACAAAGGATTACAATTTGAATTAAACTTGTAGCACAATTTCACTATAAACACGAATACATCTATTAAACGTGACCTTGCCGCTACACAGATAACAAACGTCCGCTCAGCTCGACTGCCAATCATTGTCTAATCAGCTCTCAAGCATAGTTTATGGATACACTAGTCGTTAAACTTAGAGTAAAAAGTGGACTATCAATTGTCAACGTACGGTAGCTCCGAGGAACTACCAAAAGCTTCAAGCTTTAAGCGCGAGCATACGCTTTGCTCTGCTTTACACCTGTATTTCCTATAGTTGTTTCGCTGGGATCTCTCTTAAATTTCTCGTAATGCTCTCTTAAAATAAGTTTTAAAGCTCAGTGTATTTCATTTCCTCACCTAGAGTTTTCCCACTGTATATTGTATACACTGTGCTCTTAAGATCACAAAGACGCTTTGACCGACACCTCCACGAAGTCAATACGATTTTGTTTACGAGCTATGCTCGTAGAAAAAACTGTGCACGAACCACATTATAGGTACACCCAGTAGGTAATGTTTCATATATAGGCGCACTATCAAGTACGGCCCGCCGTTCTACGGGACAACGTCAAATGTTTGTTTACATTTAGCATATGTTTGTTTACATTTATCATATGTTGGCTGCCATTTATCAAATGGTTGCTGCCATTTATTGCACGATGGCAGCTATTTACTGGTCGAGGCACTGTCATGCACGTTTCATGCTAGGCGTGAAAAACGCCGTAAGAACCTTCGGTTCATTGAATTACAATGGTGAAACGTCTTTGCTGACACAAATTGCATTTGCTTTTGACAAATTGATTGAGAGAAAAAGCCAAAATGACTGAAAATATGTCTCTTGTGTTGAAGTGAAATATGAAGTCCGCGAAAATGCTTTATCCTCTGCAAATCTGGCAGTGCTAGGCATTCGTCAAATTTTGCAAGCACATGGCCAGCACATGGCGCCATTTCTTGGAAGAAAAATACGAGCTTTTGGGCTTCGATTTCATACTGGGTCTACCTATACTGTGGCACGAACGCACGTACGTACACACATATAAACATACATCTCTTTTTCTAGAAACACTTTATATTTATATACTCCATAGACTTTAAAATCTTTAAATGAATGTACACGAGAATTTGGCTACATCTGGAATCAAGAGGATCGATTGTTCAAAGAACTATCTCCCGATGACGTTATGGATCCGAATAACCTTTTCATCGCCGGAACATTCTAAAAATTTCAAGCAAAGCGGAACAATTCGAATTGAAAAACAGCTTTGACCAAAACTAATATGTATTTTGATACTAGTATTATATTTTTATATCTTTTTGCGATAAAATATATAACTGAAGATATATGACGAAATATATCACCTGCGGCCAAAAACCTTCAATGAATATAAAAATGTTACATTATTAATATGTTAAGTCATACTGCTCAAATTATTATATTCGAATATACATCATACTCTAAAACTATAGCCAACTGCAATTTTGGTGGTATAGCATCATGTGGTCTCGTATTTCTTTTGCATTCCAAATACCTTCCGAATATAGCAAAAAGATCATCAAATGGGCTCTGATGAATATGAACATTTTCGTAAAAGATGTGCGTGGTATTTTTCATATCCTGGAACTTAAAAGAAATATTGAATTTCCAATCTTTTTATGATGAATTTAATTGATCATTTACCGCAGTCGCCAAGCTTTCTTTGATATTTCGTTCTATAAGGTATGGATTCACACGCATTTTTCTGATTCGAATTTTCATTTTATTTTTCTTCAACAATAGCAATAATAAATATCCACATAAAATTATAATCAGATCGTCCACATCATCTCTTTTATCTTTGAATTTATTCTTTATTCATAAGTTTCAAATAGAACACATAACAAATTCAGTATCAAAGACGTCAACAATACAAATATTTCTCCCGATGATCGTTCATTTTACGTGGCAAAGAAGCGGAACCTCGCTTTGGGAATAAACTCGGCAGCATTACGTTGAATCTATAGAGTCAGATTTCACCCCTTTGGCGTTGAGCATAGCAAAAATCAACGTTAAGTCGTGTCAGAGATAGGTTGATGAAAGAGGGCACTTTAGTTAAGCCGTCAATAGTGACCATCGCTCAAAATTTTTACCTTGATATGGATTATTGTATTCCATTCGGCCACATGTGATTTAAGTAAGTTGCCCCGGCAAATGAGACTGTCATCCGAAAGTGTGAAAGAAGCCAAAACCCAAACGGTTGGCTGAATAGTGTGAATCTATACAAGGGTGACTCCGTTCACCATCTGTGATCCATAATGATACGTTTAAAGTTTAGCAAATAAGTCTTAAGGTGTAGCCATTGAGCGCAAATTCGGTGGGCATTCGAGATAGGCAATTGTTCCTGTGGATTGCACTTATCAGGAGTAGTTGGTGCTACCTCGTAAATCTCTGCTGCAGGAGTCAGCGCCATTGCAGAAAACAGGTGACGATTGCAAGAGTTGATAAACTCATTGAGGTATTTGCCGCTGACCGTAAACTGATCTAAAAAAATGACGATCTGCCTGGGACTGCGGCTGCTATGTTGCGCAGTATACGGGCGCTACGTTTCCTTTTTTGCTTGATATTACCTTTGAGACTCTCTTTCAATTGGTTTATTATTCGGGTTTCATTAAACAATAAGAACATCATTTTATTCTTGTACTGGAGCTGACAGTAAGCTGTCACCAGACTTTTGAGAACTCATTATTAAATTATTTCAAAGTATTTACTTTCGGATATAATCAATCAACACTTATGGGCTAAGAAAAACACTTCCATAAGTTGGTCTGTTGACTTTACAACAAAGTTTTTAGAATGAAAGAGATAAAGTCATATCATTTGTATGAACCCTTTTTACATGGTAACTTTCAATGATTTTTTTATTTTTAATTTGTTTGTTTTTTTCAGAACCATGTATAAAAATTGCCTGGTTTCTCTTCAAAAATTGATAAGAATGTATAAAGGTTATAAACATTTATTACTGAGCTGTGCAAATCAGGTTAAAAATTTATTTTTTATGAGAAAATTCTAATTTTTTGCATTTTCTTTTATTAAATTAAAAAAACGGCTGATAAGAGTTTTTATGAAAAACATCTCAAAAATGTTAATACACGTCGATTGACACCTTAAAGATGCAAATATCATATTTTATTCGTGCGATATAGTGCATGATAAAGATAATTTTGAAAGTAATGATGATTTTTAATGATTTTCTATTTTTAATTTTATTTTTTACGTTATCATGAGAGAAAAAGTTTTGCCATTTTTTTACAACAACTGTTTGGAGTGTATCAATTTTATAAACATTGATTACTGTCTTTTGCAAAACAGGTTAAATACTTATTTTTTAGAAATAAACCTAATTTATGCACATTTTTTTAATAAATTAAAAAACGGCTCCAGCGATTTTTTTAAACCTTGACAAAACCACACAAATGTCTATACCCGTCGATTGACACCTCAAACATATAAGTTCTAGCTAGATATAGCGCATTACAGAAATGACATTTAAAAGGTCAAAACAATAAACATTCTCGACCGAAGTGTCCAAAAACAATAATAATAATAATAATAATATTTCTTTATTTCTCGCAGAAAGACAATTACAGAGAACCTACAAAGAATAAAAATTAAAAATGGATAATACAAATAAAATTTGGATAAAAAATTATACATGTGTACCTGAAAATACAATAAAATACATTTAGGCTTAAGGCGAGAAATGAGGTACTCCCGAGGGTTACCTATTTGGGAGTTTCCATTTTCTTCAATTAAAAAAAACATTTATATAAATAAAAAGAAACTATATTTATATACAATGAAAGAAAAAGTAGATTAAGGATACAAAATGTTACATTCTGCGCTGCATTTTTTGTAAAAATTGCCCAGTGTAATTTTCTGAGTATACCCATTCTACTATTTTTCCCACTTGAAATTCATTATTGGTGTTTCCTGCAACAAGGGTCAATACAAACAAGCAAATATAAAAGAAAAAACAACTGAATAGTTGAAACACAAGATTAAGTAATACTTAGGAACAATCCTTCGATATCTTCCTTTTCCAATAACCAGTTTTTTACTTTGAGTTTGAATTTCCTGACATTGTCAACCCGTTTTATATCGGTCGGCAGGAAACCAAATGTGCGGAGTACAATATATGAGTAAAATCTACGGTATAATTCTTTATTCGGCTTTGGGGAGCGGATTACATCTGATCGCAGATAGTAGTTTCTGCGTACATAGTTGGTTGGATTTTGGCCACTTTTATATAAAATATTTCGAGCACCTTGTAAAAATATAGGTACCTCAATGGCAAGAAATTCTTTTCCCTGAATAAGGACAACGAAGGACATGCCCTATGTCTCACTGTAATCGTCTTGATGACAAATTGCTGGCATGTTCATAATATAGCATATCTATCACATATGAAGGACATAGGCTACGAATAAAATATAGGTTACGGCATATGTTCAGTATTTATTTTTGCAAAATTGAAATGTCATGGCACCAACTCAAACGCAAATCAATTCTTATACCTAAATATTTAATCTTATTAACTTCTTTAACCCATCCACAACCACATGGTATCCCGGGACAGCCTACATTAAGCATTTTAAGGTTTGGCGGTGGATCAGAGTTTGTTCATCAGCAAAAGATTTGAGTTTGCCTTTTAAAGTCCCCTTACACAAATTATTAATAAAACTCAAAGAGAGTTCCGTGGAGAGCCCCGAGCTCTGCGAGACTCCGCATTTGACCAGTCCAGCTGAACCCTACACCCCCGATACTCTAACCTGCTTAGTTCTTTTGGAAAAAAAAACAGGCAAACCAGTCATTACAAACGCCCCTCACTCCCGCATTTCTTAGTTTGGTTAACAATACATCATGGTTCACTATGTCAAATGTCTTTCTGATGTCAAGAAATAAACTTGCGACCTTGCTGTTATTGTTTATGCCATCATACAAGGTTCCAGTAGACTAAGCATAGCATCTCCAGTCCTAGAGCCTTTTCTGAAACCAAATTGATTTGCGCTGAGAAAGTTTATTTTATTTAGATAATTTGCAAGTCTTATCCTAATCAATTTTTCAAGGATTTTTGCAAAGACGGATAAGAGGGCGATAGGCCTATAATTATTGGGACTGTCTTTGCTGCCTAATTTATGGATTGGAACAATGACTGCTTTTGTAGCTTTCGGAAGTAAACTCATGTGACCATGCTCAAATTGTAAATAAAGGCTACGACCTCCGAAATATGTTCAACTATTATCTTAATAGCTTGGATTTTAATCCCATCAACCCCAGGGGCCTTTTTTGACTTAAGTGATGCGACTACACTCTCAACCTCGGCAGACGAAGTCGGGAGGAATAACTTTGAAGCGGGATTAATTTTATGTTCTGGAAAGAGTGAGTTATATCGAAAGAGGTTGGTTGGTTTCATTTAACTTGACGTTATTTTCTGTGTTTCACTTGCAATGTTCATGAAATTATCATTTGAATTATCCGCAATTTCCAGTTCATTAGTTAAAACTTCACCATTTTCAGCTCTCACCTGCTTTAATTGCTTGTTGGGTCTGCTTACCCCTAATAGTTTATTTATAATGTTCCAGTTTTGCCTGTTATTTCCTATCGCCTGATTAAAAATTTCTTGGTAAGATTTTGTTTTGGCAAGAACTATTTCTTTTTTTTATAGCTTATTATGATATCTCTTATAATAATCTAAAAGTTTCTTATTATAAGGCTGGTTTGGTACCTTGTTATATAATGCATTCTTTATTTTAATACGGATTGATAAATTACCGTTTAACCAAGGTTCGGTAGCCCGGATTATACTATTCACCCTAAGAGAAATGATTTTTGGTGCTAGGGAAACTGCATGTTCGAACAGATTCAAGAAGCGCTCAAAAGCCACGTTAACGTCAGTACTAGTATATACGTCCGCCCAATTTTCATTGTACAGTAACTCAGCAAGGATCTTATTATCAATGTTATTATAGCAAATTGAACTCTTTGTAATTTCGGATGGGACCAAATTCATTGTTACATGCAGTGTAACCATAGAGTGATCTGTTATATTACAATGGCGCACACGGGAAGCTGGGAAGACATTTTCGGAAAACTTGTCGTAACGAACAAATAAGTGATCGATACATGATATGGAAGTTTCGATAAGTCGAGTAAGCTCGTTAACGAGTGACTCAAGACTATGACTAGCTAAAGAAAAATTATATTCGTCGGTCTCAGCATTTGTTTTTAGAATGTCTATATGTATATCACCCGCATACAAGTGGATTTTGTCCTGTACCAACGGGAGGTATTCTTTGAGGTCGCTAATATAAACCGCTACCGGCAGACCATGAAATCTATGAAATGCAACGAGACAGAATTTACATTCATTAATTTCAAAATTATTTTTTATGCCATCAGCGGAGACAAGCGTAATCTTACTAAACTCTGCGATTTTAAGACTAGATTTAATATAAACAGAAATGTCTCCAGATCTATAGAAATCGTTACAGTTAGCATAGCAGTTGTAACCATCAATTGTATAAGTATTTATTTCGTCACTGTAAATCCAAGTTTCAGTGAGGATGACACAGACAGGTAATTCATCAAGCTCATTTAGTTCTAGAAGCATCAGGTCAAAGTTTTCTCTCATACTACGTATATTTTGAATTAAACACAAAAATATTTCGTTAGTTTTTTCTATCATTTATGTAAGATAAAAATCATGAAATAAATAGATAACTTTAGTTAGGATGCACATTTTCAATGGGTAGGAAAATATTTATTATCAGGCAAGTTTTCTTATGATTTCGGGATAGAGCAATAATTAATTTTGTGCTCACAAGACAACGAGATACATTATGTTAGCTTACACAAGTTGCTTTCACATTCTAGAACTACAACTGGTTGACCTTCGATTTTTCGCATTATTATTTTGCCGTTGCGTATCCACAAATATTTATAACCCTTTTCAGGCTTTGCTTTCTTCGTCATAGCTAGTAATCTTCTCCGCTCCAGGAAAAGACTCTCGTTCAAGTAAAGAGGGATGTCGGATGTCAAACCCAAATGAAGAGTCGAGAAATCACGCCCGACTCTTCGTCGTTGCAGCCACTCTTCTTTATCCATTCTCCACGTAAATTTAATTATAATTACTGGAGGTGACCTGCTGTCGTCTCTCCGTTCCGGAAGGCGATGACAGATATCAATTTGCAGTTCCGACACCAGGTGTCCCAAAGCAGTACCTATAGTTTTCAACACACTGACTAAATTTTCATTTTGTTCTACCGGATAGTTGTGAATCTGAAGATCCGCGATCTCCCGACGGAGATTTTCTTTTTTGAATCCTGTCATTTCATGGGCTTGGGCCTCGATCTTTTTCAGACACAATTCCAGCTGTTTTTCTTGTGTAGTAATTTTTTTCGAATGTCCTCCACGTCGGAATGACAGCGATCAATCGACCTCCCCAGTTTCTTCTCCATTGACTTATTATCATTCTTCATCTCGTTCAACAATTTTACCACGGTCACCACGGTGGTGCCTCCTTCGCTTGAAGATGTCTCCAACGCCATGCTTTTCCTCCTTTCCCTGGTACATGACTCGCATCTCCACGGTTTTTTTATTTTCGGACATAAATTGTATTTCCTCGACCTTTAAATTTACACAGCTTCCATGGAACTTTCAGGGAAAATCGTCGCAGGACACAACCTCCGAATCACCAGCGGTCCTAACCGACCTGTTACACGAGTTGCAGGATATAATGGTTCTCGTAGGATTTCGACACAAAGGATTACAATTTGAATTAAACTTGTACCACAATTACACTATAAACACGAATACATCTATTAAACGTGACCTTGCCGCTACACAGATAACAAACGTCCGCTCAGCTCGACTGCCAATCATTGTCTAATCAGCTCTCAAGCATAGTTTATGGATACACTAGTCGTTAAACTTAGAGTAAAAAGTGGACTATCAATTTTCAACGTACGGTAGCTCCGTGGAACTACCAAAAGCTTCAAGCTTTAAGCGCGAGCATACGCTTTGCTCTGCTTTACACCTGTATTTCCTATAGTTGTTTCGCTGGGATCTCTCTTAAATTTCTCGTAATGCTCTCTTAAAATAAGTTTTAAATTATTTAGCAATAATAAATATCCACATAAAATTATAATCAGATCGTCCACATCATCTCTTTTATCTTTGAATTTATTCTTTATTCATAAGTTTCAAATAGAACACATAACAAATTCAGTATCAAAGACGTCAACAATACAAATATTTCTCCCGATGATCGTTCATTTTACGTGGCAAAGAAGCGGAACCTCGCTTTGGGAATAAACTCGGCAGCATTACGTTGAATCTATAGAGTCAGATTTCACCCCTTTGGCGTTCAGCATAGCAAAAATCAACGTTAAGTCGTGTCAGAGATAGGTTGATGAAAGAGGGCACTTTAGTTAAGCCGTCAATAGTGACCATCGCTCAAAATTTTTACCTTGATATGGATTATTGTATTCCATTCGGCCACATGTGATTTAAGTAAGTTGCCCCGGCAAATGAGACTGTCATCCGAAAGTGTGAAAGAAGCCAAAACCCAAACGGTTGGCTGAATAGTGTGAATCTATACAAGGGTGACTCCGTTCACCATCTGTGATCCATAATGATACGTTTAAAGTTTAGCAAATAAGTCTTAAGGTGTAGCCATTGAGCGCAAATTCGGTGGGCATTCGAGATAGGCAATTGTTCCTGTGGATTGCACTTATCAGGAGTAGTTGGTGCTACCTCGTAAATCTCTGCTGCAGGAGTCAGCGCCATTGCAGAAAACAGGTGACGATTGCAAGAGTTGATAAACTCATTGAGGTATTTGCCGCTGACCGTAAACTGATCTAAAAAAATGACGATCTGCCTGGGACTGCGGCTGCTATGTTGCGCAGTATACGGGCGCTACGTTTCCTTTTTTGCTTGATATTACCTTTGAGACTCTCTTTCAATTGGTTTATTATTCGGTTTTCATTAAACAATAAGAACATCATTTTATTCTTGTACTGGAGCTGACAGTAAGCTGTCACCAGAATTTTGAGAACTCATTATTAAATTATTTCAAAGTATTTACTTTCGGATATAATCAATCAACACTTATGGGCTAAGAAAAACACTTCCATAAGTTGGTCTGAGGCAACGCTTTGTCGTCATACGATAATAACCATTAGAAAGCATTATTTCACCAGGAAAATACCTAGCTACAAAATTTTTTAACAGTTTTTATTGATGTCTAGTGGTCAAAAATGCAGTACTTATTCAATGAATACAAGAGCCAGATTCTTGTGCTTGGATCATGCGAGCATAATAGCTAATCTGCAGCTTCCGAGTATAGAAGACGATTACCTAACAGACAACTTGCAGATGCCAACGTCTTCTGGAGGCTTAAGATTCAAGGAGGAGGAACAGGGCTAATTTTTCGAGGTGCACAATCTGACGTGAGCCGACCTGGGTCTTGAAGGAGACCTGCTGTTGAAAAAAGCCGTGTTTAACTTTATTGTGCAATGCCTAAATTGCAGCACAAGAGAAATAGCAAAAGAATTTAGGCTTGCATAGTCAATAGTTCAAGCAATTCTTTGCTGATTCAGGTTTCACACTTAGCTCTTTTTGAAGGTTCAAAAATTAAAAACACAAGATAACGCAAAACGAGTGTGTTTTTGAAAAAAATATTGTTCACGGATGAGTGTCTCTTCATCCAGGAAGGAGTTGTTCACTGTCACAACCTCCATTAGTGAAGCGAAACCGTATAATCAAGTTCGATATTGTTTTAAACGTTTGAGCAGATATGATTGGAGATCAACTTAAAGCGCTTTATATTCTCCCGTGTTGTTCACCTGGCTAAGGCTCCAAATGTTGTTTGGAAGATGTCTTGCCGAAATTATTGGATAACCTAGCATTATATATATATATATATATATATATCGGTTAGGTTACTGTTGAAAATTTTCAGCTTAGTATATGTATATATATATATATATATATATATAAATATATATTGGCTTGGGACCAGCTTAGGCGGATTTAAGGTGCTCATGCTGCTTGTCAAAATGTTTTTCATAAATAAGTCGTTTCTCACAATTGCAGTTGTTTAGGATAAATACATCAAATTCATTAGCACGTTTAATTATCATGTATGAAAAAAGAAAATTGTATGAATTGAACCAGCTCAAATTTATCTTCTGAACTGCTACTGTGTGGCACAATGTCTAAGAGGTGAAAAATAACATTCATAAACAAAACAATAAACAACATTTTTCTGCGCGATTTTCTGTGAAATTATTACATATATTTGTCACGAGAACTATTAAGAGGACACTTTTCTCAAGAAATGTTTACTTACCGGTGAAATGAAATGCCGACAGGGCGTTCATACGGCCAATTTCGACAATACCTTACGATGCACTTCATTTTAGTGTTTTTTCGGTTTTGTCGCTGATAACTTAAACTCACAACACGTCTATTGATAAAGGATAGCACTATATAAGTTTTTAGTCACTTTTCAAACTCGTCACATCTGCAAATCATCATAAATTATCAATCGGGCACGAACTTTCAAACAGTTTCGGCCGTTGACGTGAAAAAATTTGACATCAATAAACAAAACATATGTTATCACAAAAAAAGAAGAGTAAAATAGTCCTCTCTCGTACGTTAGGCGACACAGCCTTTTCACCGTTCCTATTAGTTCCCTGTTCAATGGGTCGTTGAATAGTTTGTAGTAATGTGGAGCTACTTGAAAATTACAAGTGTAAAGGAGTCTTGCGTCCGCGTGCCAAATCAAACGGCTGTTAATAATGCTCATATTGTCCCATTTTGTTGGATTGTCTTCATAGTCATCTAAAGTAAGGCGGAAACATAATAACTAGACTGTATTCAGTGTGAACTGAGAACGCCTATTTCCCGAGTTCCATTTCATTTCGTCTAGACAAGAAAGACGCGGTTGACATATTGTATTGAAGTTCAGGACTGTCGAAATGAAAGTGTGGGAAGTTAAAGACTGATGATCAATAGACTAACAAAAATCAAAATTATAAATTTTCAATGCTGTTCATTTTTAATTCGGCATCATGCTTATCATGTTCACCCTACTAGAAATACATTCAAGCACGATTAAAAGTCAAATGCGTGGTCAAAAGTTTGACATTTCAGGAGCATGCATGTCATCAGGCATTAGCTTATTGGATCCAAAACAAAGGAGCATTCAACATATGTATATGTACTTTAACAAGGGTAATCAATCTAATATCAGCGTTTTGACGCAAAACGCTTTGATTGATGAGTTCCCCTAGATTGTCTTGTAGATGTGTAAATTTATTTTTCTAGGAATACCGGGGTCGTTTGAAAAGTCCGGAGCCTGGAAAAGAAAACAACTTTCTTGGCTTGATTCCTCAACCTTAATACCAAAAATATATTTACAGTTTGTGTACTACTCATCAGTGTTACTTTCATTCATTTCGAGGCCAACAATGAAAATAGTTTCTTTTGCATCCCAGAAAACATTTGCCATTACTTTGTTAGCTGAAAAAAATTATTTTGGCTTCTTTTGCATTGGTTTTGACTGTGCGTTGTTGTCAGGAATGTAGTCAAAATAGTATAATTTTCAAATTTGATATTTTGAGCTATAAGAATCCCCAGTTGATGGCATTTTCGGAAGAGTTTATAAGAATATAATTTTCAATAACACTTTGGATATCGATTTTTGCGGATTAGGTATTTTAAGTGTTTACCTTAATATTTTGGATTTGGATTTCAAATGCTTAATATACTGAGATATTTATTAAGAGAACTGAGACATTTTTTGCAGATTTGAATCAATTTTTGAGAACTTAGAAAATTTGCTCGAGGTTCTTATTTAATGCTACCTGTTTTAAATCACATGTCTCAAAGCATGAAATTGTTGTTGTTGGTGCTTCTTAACTTAAACCACTTGTATCTAAAGATGAATTAGTTTCCGAGTTTTATGACTGTTCCATACCCTGCAAGATGCGGTGCAAACAAAAAGTATGGGACGTAGCACAGCAAGTGACGACAGAATCGGAAAGCTCGGTAGATAATCACCGATCCCAATCACATTTGGTGGTATACATGAGGGCTTAAAGCATACTTTAAGCTCTATGTAAACCAAACCACTCGAAGTGATCAGGAAATTTTATTGTATAGCTTTTTTTAGCTTGAAATATGTATATTTAATATATATATATTCAACTTTGAAAGAATGACTTCTGTGTGTGAATTAGTAAAGTTTGTCAAAATGAATTGGTTTTGTTTTCTGTGTTGCTGTAGAAGATAGTTTGGCAATGGAGAGGAAAAATATATGGAGTTCAGTGAAGCAAAGTTATTAATTTAGGTGTTTATAGCCAAGATTTGTCACTTGTCAAAAATGCATACCTACAGATGAACACACGAACAGACACAAGTCGATCCAATTACAAGCTGGTATAATTCGAATGTGGTCAACCTGATACGCGCTCGACTACTCGAAGCTGGTTCGAAATTTCAAGTTTGCAAGCTCTGAAGCCATGCATGTATACACAATCATTTATTAGCGTGAACGTAGGCTCTGATGGGACGCGACTTTGGAACGTATGAAACTCTCGAAAGCATTCGCCTAAGGTGAATGTATGGTCACTTAAGTGTGCCAAATCCCACACTCTTGCAGAAGCTTACTGCGCACTAAGGATTCGAACTGTGATGCGTTATCTTCTTAGCTTAGTGACGCTGTATAGATGGAACACGAATTTTACCAGGGATTGGAGAATAGGAGATGTGTTTGCGTTACTCAAGGCTTTCAATAGAATGAACTTGGGCAGATGATCTAATACGACGAGTAAAAAGGTTTGAATTCAGGCATGGCGCAGTTAAGGACCATGTGGATCTATATACCAACACCGGAAGTCACGCTCTGTAATGGAATGTGATCTTGGCTCCTAAAACCTGATTAGGTAATTTTGTTATTTTACAGGATATGGTTTACTGACGTTTGCTACTACTTATTAGATCATATTTGTTCGACTCATCATATCTGCTTATTATCCTTCCCTTTAATATAGACTATATTGATGTCATCCTCGCCAAACTTCAGTAACCATCGTGGTTATCGTAAGCTTATGTGCTTGCCCTTATGTTTGGCTTTATATCATTTTAAAGGTTGCTGGTCCTTCATGAGATGTAAAGTTCTACCATAAATATATGAACGGAAATAGGTAGTAGCTTAAATGGTAGCGGGTTTTTTCTCTCTAAGTACTTCCTTTCGTGCTCGTTTAAGGTCTTGCTTGCATAACGTAAAGGATGTGTGTCAGGAAAGCTTTTTTAGCAAAATGACTTGTATCTGTTACCAATTTGAATTTCTTACTGAAGTTCAGGTACTTAAGAGTTGGCGGATTAATTAACATTCTCTTTAGCCTTATAATAGTTAATATATTGAAGATCGTTATCGTTGATTTTCGTATTTTTCTTCAAAAAGTTGATCTGATAATTTTTATCGAACTTTCTATAGTTACTCCAAAAAAATTTCACTGCCAGGTCGTTAGAAAAAGTTTAAGTTTTTGAATATTTTTGATTTTATTTACACACGGTTTTATACCTTCAGTTGTTAGACTATTACCCAAATACTCTGTAAATGTAGTGAAAACGTCAAAACGTTCGTGAACACGTCATAAACCATTTGAATACTTTTTATGTCGTTCTAAATATTAAAATGCCTCACAAATATACAGCAAAATTTGAGTCATATATTCCCTCAATACAGAATTTTTAAGTTTCTGGAATATCGCTCTGGAATTTATTAGTCCAAACAGCATTCTTACAAGTTTAAAATTAATCAAGGGTGTAGAGGAAACAGTTTTTTTCTACCTTTATCTATGATTAACATTTGATGAAACTCTATATCTATGATGAAACTCTTTATCTATGTAGAATACTGTGATTTTCCTAGTTTTTCTCTTTCAAAGCCCTGTCTTTAATCAATTACAATTCTACATTTTTTCTTACCGGAATTCCTTTTTTTAGAAACAATTGATTATAGTGGATTGTATGGTTAACAGTTCACTACAATAGTGCTCTGCTCTAACATTTCCTTTATTTGCAGTTGTGTCTATGAGTTACCCTATTACGCCTTCAAAATTCTTGCCTATAAAACAAGTAAGTTTCCAGTTCGTCAAACTATCCTCACAGGAGTCTACTTGTAACTGGGTAATAATTTTGTTGGAAATTTCCGTTAAACCACTTAAAGTACTAAAACATATTGGTTTTTCAAGCTACAAGTTTTTCGCTTATGCTGTGAGAGTTTTAGACCTCGTAACGGTAAGATATTTAAGAGTTCTTCACCAATAATTAACAGAACTATCGGTAAATTCGTTTTCTGGCAGGAAATTGAAAACTTACTTGGACTTGGCGAGTATTCTACGTAATTAATTTCCATGAGTTCGTGCCTATAGAGCTTTGGCAGCTACGAATTATCACTAGTAAAATTGTTATGGTTTTAACGTAATCAACCGGATTCATTGATGGAAATTTTTCCTCAAAAATTGGTGTCTCCGTTACGTTTAAACTTTTCTCTATTTGTAACTTGAAATTCTTCTGCGTTTATTTCAGGATTTGGTTGAAAATTTGAGATTCTATTAAACTTTGGGATATTTACGCAATCTAGTACATGTTGTTTCTGTTCGTTATCTTGTCCAATTAATTTCCTTACCATACAAAACACTTGCACAATTTTGAATTATTCCAAAAAAAATGTTCTGAAGACAATTGACATATTGGCCCCAGGAGAAAATTCAGCAGGTTTACATGTATCAAATTCGTATTTGGCGTTTAATTTATCTAATATATTTCTTAAAGTGTACTAGTAGTCGATTGTAAATGGTGATAATATTCCAAAAATTCAAAATTTTTCATTAGTTACACCTACAATTCACCCCATTCCGTTCAGTTCGCAGAGCTGATCCTTCAATTTTGTTCATGACATACTGGTATAAAACATAGATGGGTCATTGTTTGATTCGCGCTAAGCATGATCAATAAAAAATTCATCTCTCTTATGAACGAAGAGAGATCATATCCTCTGTGACTATTAAACTCCCTTATTATTGCAGCCGCCTTCATAGATCTGCGTCAGTTATGGTGCTGAGTCTGGCTATGTGCAGAGTCTTGAGTAGGCATTTCACTGATTCTTGCTGTCTAAGTCAAATGAGTAGTTAGAATATGGCGGTTCTAACATCGTTTATATGCAAATAGTTTGCGGTTAGTGACATCCGGCGAGGGATCTAACATGTTTATATAATTATGATATGCGAGTGCGAATATACACTCTTTATGATATGCGAGTGCGAATATACATACACTCTTTTCATTTTAATTAAATGACTTTATGTGAACGATCGTAAACGCATTCGTTATGATTGGTTTCCATGCCATCAGGACGAATGATTCATTTTAATTAGAAAATGCATCTTTGCATGCTATGACTTTATGTGAACGATCGTAAACGCATTCTTTATGATTGGTTTCCATGCCATCAGGACGAAGGTTCTATTTTAATTAAAAATTATATCCTTCGCTATGACATTATGCAAAAAGTTTGCGGTTAGCGACTTCCGGTGTGGCTTATCTGATTATGCAACGATAACGTCATCGTGTTGGGCATGGCTTATATGATGATGAAACGATGACGTCATCGTTTTGCGCATAGCTTATCTGATGATGAAACGATGACGTCATCGTTTCGAATGTGACTTCATGTCTGGGGATATGCGTAGCTGGCTGGCACCTCGTATTGTTTGTGATTGATATATTAGAGTGATAAGAACTGGATGACTTGCGGTTTCTAATTTCAATGTTTTGAAGGAAATGTTTTGGGATGACAGATTTTTGATGTTGAATTTAAATGTGGTTCTAAGAGTTTATACCGAGGGCGGGATTAGGTCATGTTGAGAAATTTTCTTTGCTGGATGGTTTGCGGTTTCTAATTCCAACGTTTTTAAGAAAATGCTAATATTTGAATATATTCTGTGGTTTTAATATTTCTGAAAGTACGTTTTGTGAAGGATATGTTAAGCAAAATTAATCGATGTTAGAGTTGTATATTGTGGTTTCCTAGTTTTGCTGGAAATCTTCAATCGAGATTTTCAAGAGTTGAAAAGTGTGAGAAAACTCTGATATGAAAGGTGCATCTTCATGTATTGTAAGGAAAGATTGTATTATATTGTATTTTTGATGATATGAATGCGGTTTTAACTTTTGGGATAAAAGCAACTGTGTGAATTGAATAAAAACTAAGTTTGACCATGGTTGTCGGTGTTATCAGACCTGTGGAGTTTAGCTTTTTCGATGATATTAAATTCGAGTGAAGTAGAAGTTTTTGAATTTTCATTCTGATTCAAACTGATTTCGAGTTATTTTGAGATCTGTAACAATAAGTGCTAAATTTGTCATTTGTGAAATATCTAGATTCAGAGCATTGCAGTGAAATTTAGTTACTTTTTGCTGTTTTTATAGGTGAGTGTCGCCCTTGAACAGTTTCATACTATTTTTTCGGTGCTTCTAAAACTTGCGCAAAGAAGCATTTTCATGTGCACTTTGTAGTAAATCGAGTGGTAAAAACTTTTGGTTGAATAAATTTCATTCAAAGTTGTCTCGTGTCATTGAAAAATTGTTTGCTTCTTATTGTGCTTCGAGCGAAAGTTTGAATTGGAGTCGAAATCTCGAAATAACCACAATGTGACTAGGAAAATAATTGTCATTGTTTTGCCTTGTATGTAAACTGAATGTTGAATCAAATCAAATGTATTCTCAATACTGTGAAATTGAGGTAAAAAGTGCATCGTGTCAGTTTCATTTGAGAATGAAGTCGCACCAGCAAAACGCTGCGGAGTCAATTGACGCAAGTTTAAAACGAGTGAAGAGTTGCTTTCGCAATTGAATTGAAACTCTGCTCTTCGAAAATAAAGATGAGAATCTTTTGAGCGTCGATGAATTTTTAAATAAGATGCAATATCCCTTGATGAAATATACAAACCATTGTAGGAACGCACGGCATTTAAGGGGTTACATAGGTCTTGTATTTTCAAGAAATCGATGCATTTTTTTTATTTCACATGAGAGTATAGTACTTTAAGAGTACTTGCACCAAATTTGAAGTAAATTTGAGTAATATTGCCGGAGTTATAGAGATTTGAATACGTGCGCTCTGCATTACCTAGCGTATTATACACATGCAGCGCGGTTCTACCGCTTATAATCTGCTCCTTTCTTTTTCATCAAACATCACAACATCAAAAGAATACTATGAACATCGCGAATGAGGCAAACGAATTACTGTATGGACCTAGAATCGACGGCTCGATGTAAGTCGCTAAAAAATAACTTTAATTCATTTAATCGCGGTAAAGAAACTTAAAACGCGTTTTTCTCGAAACTTTGTTTTTCCGTGCGGTAGGCACGATTTCTCGAGAACGCATTGACCGATTTTCCTGAAATGTTGCAGAGTTCCTTTTTATAGTATTGACTCGTGACTGAACGAAGAGATTTCCATTCAGTCGACTCGTTTTGTTTTATATGAAAAAACATTATTTTAAAAACGTTGAGAATCGGAAAAATGTTGAAAAATTTGAAACGAAAATTCATTCACACCCAAAAATTCCTAGTTCAAGCATGAGCCAAGGGCATAAAATATATGAAAATTGTTGAATTTTTGATTTGAAATGAACCTGCACCGAAATATTCTGTTTTTAGCTGGATTTTTTTTAACAACTTCTTGAAATGCTAAGCTTTTATGTGTGTAAATTTTAAATAAAATAGATTTTTGGTTTTCAAAACACAATTTTTCGAAAAAGTTGTTTTTTCTTCTTCTTCAAGACCTATGTCACCCTTTAAGTTTAATGTTGAACTTTTTGCCGAATATATGAAAATGGATTCTGATGCCATGGGCAATGCAAGGAGTGAACGTATCATTAACATAAAATTATTTCAAATGAAAATGGAAGCAATATTGAATCTTAGCGAATTACAAATCGCGTTCGATGGAATGAAACTGTAAACAAAGTAATGAAAGGAGGAGTTTCAAGAGAACAGTAGATGGGCCTTGATAAGGATATCTCATTGCGAGCTTAATATCTACGAGCTCAAGCTACTGAGAGGGACGAATTTTATTACTGTGCAAAGTCATTTGGCTCTAAAACGTGCGTGTTTGGATGTAGAAAATAGGGATATTTACTGTTTAATTGGCGCATCATTTCCGCTCTGTATCCAGTGGACAACAACCCAGAAAAAACCTCACCAAATAGAATCGATGACGTTACTCGTATAAATAATGGATCAGTAATTAATTTTTGGGGTTTCCGCTAAAAGTGCAGGATATTGCTATTTTCAAAGAGAGTTCAACAATCATTTACTTTATTTGAAAATGATGACGAGATAGAAATGTTGTTGGCCCGTATTACTTAACACAGGTGGAAAAAAGGCATTACGTCAACTTGTTGCTGCTGCATGCAGAAGGAAAAAAACCATTACCTTTGCATTAAATATCTATCAACGTAGGAAAAAATAGCTTAGATTAGTTTTTCTTTCAGAGGATGGCATATATTTTATTTTCGACAGATTGATTCCCTCACAACAAACGTCACACGACAGCGCAGTATATGTGTGCAACACATGCCTGCAGTAAGTTACATATGAGTCAGCAAATAGTTCACATAAAATTAAACACGTGCCTGTTTCTATCCCACGGGTAGATGCAGAAATCCAAGAACTTCGGAAAAATGATTCCATAAACAAAATGTTGCAATCTTTCATAGAAAAATCTAAAAAGCCAGACGCTGACGCAGCAAGGCAAAAAATTTCATAAAGAGGGAAACCTGAGAACTCCTCACCCCAGTTGACGCTCACCGGTCACTTGTAAACGATTGTCGGTCGCTACGGCTAAAATAAAATAGTTTTCTTCCGCAAATATTGAAGCGTTTCATTTCTTTTCATTTTCGATTGTATTTAGTTATTTTTTTTTGTGTCCGCTCGGCACGAAAACCATAATTGGCGCAGTCGGTGAAAAACCAAATAAAAGTGAATTGATAAAGTAATCAGGAAAGCCGCGAAGGTACCCCGTAAATAAGATTTTTCTAATTTGGGAGGACGAGCCTATAATAGTCTTTAAGTCATTACAAGAGGCCGGCTAATGACCCAAAAGTTAAAGAAAAGTTAATAATAAAATAAAAACAAACTAATAGTGAAAAGTTTTTGTGGTATCGCAATGGGCCTATCTTGGCCTAAGTGAGCCATCTTTTTGACAAAGAGGGCTGCCACTACAACCAACCAACCAACCAACCAACCAATAGTGAAAAGTGAAACGAAGTGAAAAAAAACGTGGCTGAAAATAGCGAAGAATCCAGAGGACCCTGGAGGAAAAAAAGAGATAAGTTTTTTAACCAAAATAGGGATTTATTTTTAGACTCCATGGAAGAACTAATTAACGAGCTGAAGCAGCAAGTACGTGACAGGGAGGCAGAATATATACAGTTAGCGACGGTCGTGCAGCAACTTGTTGCCAACCAAAACCAACAGGACCAAAATGAGCAATCAGCGAGTGCCAACTCAGGTGAAAATTCAGCTAACAGTGTGCTGAAAGAAATCCGGCACATGAGCGCATTTACGGGCAGAGGCGACGTATCTATTAACGCATTTATACGGAGCACCGAATTTTATTTAAATGAAATAGTGGACCCTAACTTAAAAAAGCCGGTTATCGAGCCATTCCAGATCTACAGGAGGATCAACGAACTTCGTGTGAATAATGTTAGTCTTTTGGCAATTGAATTACAAAATATTAAAAGCTAGAAAGATGAATTAGCTGTTTTTTATAAAAATGACCTGCACGTAGATTTAAGTAATGTAAACTCAATCCTAGTAAATACAGCCAAAGAGATTACGCAGGGTATTCTTCTAGACAAAATATTAGAATTACACGATTTGGATCAAATAATCCAAATCATGACCCAAAGAAGATTCGAAGATTCTTCCATAAGGCTCGAATATAAAAAAGTTAAAAGTGAAAGTGCAGTGAGAATGTTGGGAAGTGATCGCAATAAAAACTCTAACTATGGTAATGGACAAATAAGACGACAGACGAACAATAACAGACATCCACAGAATCGTGAGCACGTAAATATCTCCAACATAATAGCAGGGCAATACCGATCGAATGATATTGGTTTTAGTCCAAGACCAAACTGGCGTAATAGAAATCCACACCCACACAATTTTTATGACAGAAATTCTGGTCTATATAGGCAAAATAGAGATCGAAATTCAGGCCAACGTCAAATAGAGCCAATGGAAGGTGACAATATCCGAAGAAACCATTCTTCAAATCAATTTAGAAATTCATTTCAAAATTACTCTCGAAATCCTTATTCGCGACAGTACCAAAATGATATTGTTTCAGGTAGAAATTTGGAAAGTAATCAGGAAATAAACCATTCGGGTGAAGAAGTGGCATTTTTTCAAAATTAGCCTCGGATTCACTACCCTTAATTCAAATTACCAACGATGAAATTAAATATATTGCTCTTATTGACACTGGGTC
The DNA here is from genome assembly GCA_963942545.1 of Oxycera nigricornis. Taxonomy (NCBI): domain Eukaryota; kingdom Metazoa; phylum Arthropoda; class Insecta; order Diptera; family Stratiomyidae; genus Oxycera; species Oxycera nigricornis. Next base: position 31,784 of record CAWWDL010000117.1, on the reverse strand, counting down.
ATCATTCTCAATAGTTGATGACACTCTTGATTGTTTTCAGAAAATTATAATAAACCCTTTAGCCTTCAGTACTATCACAAGTAGAGATGTTATTAAATATGAAGTGCATACAATGGCCCCGAAGGAGTTTAAGCTGCCTTCAGGTTGCGAGAATAAGATGGAAGGTTAAATCACTAAGCAACAGAAAATATCGATTCATAATTGGAATTGATTTGCTCAATACCCTTGATACATTAATAGATGTTGAAAATAAAACGATTACCCTTAATAGTCAAATCATAAAATTTGCAAATAGTCCCTATGCATTTAATGAAAATTGTAGTTTAGAGGGAGTCAACAAAGATTATCTGCAACGGTTGAAACTCGATCACCTCAACGGTGAAGAATATCAACAACTGTCAAAACTAATTAAAAATTTTGACGAGATTTTCTATAAGGAAGGCGATAAGCTAACCAGTACCCCAGCCATTGAACATGAAATAAAAACAACAACAAATGCCCAAATAAATGCTAAACTATATAGGTATCCCCCTAAGCATGGAGAGGAGGTCCGACGGCAGATAACCGAGATGGAAGTCCAAGGCATCATTAGAAAAAGTTGCTCAAAATACGCTAGTCCGTTAATAGTAGTTCCGAAGAAAACTGACAACTCCGGAAATAAGAAATTTCGTATCGTTATCGACTACCGTAAACTGAATGAGATTACGGTTGACGATAAATTTCCTCTGCCAAATATAGAGTCTTTGTTAGATAAACTCGGGAGGGCTCAATATTTCTCAACAATAGACCTGGCTAAAGGTTACCACCAAATCCTGGTAAAAGAAATAGACAGGCACAAAACCGAATTTGTGACTCCGCATGGTCTCTATGAGTTGATTAGAATGCTGTTCGGTCTTAAAAACGCACCAGCGACATTCCAAAGGCTCATGAATGAAGTTTTAAGAAAATTCATAAACAAAAACTGTGGCGTTTATCTAGATGATGTGTTAATTTTTAGCACGTCTTTACAGGAGCATATAAATGTCTTCACAGAAATATTTAAAGTTTTAAAAGATAATCGTTTAAAACCCCAAATCGACAAATGTAATTTTATGCAGAGAGAAACCAGCTTTTTAGGGCATATAATAACTTTAGAAGGACTGATGCCAAATCCAGATAAAATTAAAACCATTGAGCAATTGAAGTTACCAAGAAATGAAAAGGAAATAAAAAGTTTCCTGGGACTTACAGGTTACTATCGAAAATTTATTCGTGACTATGCCAAAGTGGCACAACCTATGACGAAGTATCTACAGAAAAATAACAAGGTTAACACTAAAGATCCTAATTTCGTTGAAGCTTTCGAAAAGCTTAAGAATCTAATTAGTACACACCCCATTCTGCGGTTTCCAAATTTTAGCAAATCTTTCCAAGTTACTACCGACGCTTCAAATTATGCAATTGGCGCCGTTCTCTCGCAAGAAGGTCATCCCTTCTGCTTTGCGTTGAGAACCTTGAATTGTCACGAGCGGAATTATTCTGCTACTGACAAGGAATTCTTAGCCATCATATGATCTGTTGCGTATTTCAGACCATATTTGAATGGAAATAAATTTAAGATATTTACAGACCACCAACCTATAAAATATCTACATTCGAAATATTGAGGCAAAGATCTTTCCCCCAGACATCAGAGGTGGCTACTTAAACTGGGTGAGTACCAGTTTGAAATAGAATATATAAAGGGAAAGGAAAACCGAGTAGCAGACTTTTTAAGTCGCATCCAACATGCTGAAGAAAAAGCTGATGAGCCTAATGCACCATCTGGTAAAACTAACACAATTTCTGATTTTGGAATCCTAGAAAATATAGAGGAAGGGAATGACAACACCACAATGGCAACTTTCCATTCCGCTGAGGAAGAACTCCTCGATCATATTCCGATTAAGAAAGAAATCGTCAACAAATACAGGACACAGATCATTCTGACTAATAATAAAACTTGCGAATTGGAAATTGTGCATAAAAAGCGAATCATTTATATCGCAGAATACGATTTTGAGAATCTCAGCGAAATCCTAAGAAGGTACATAAAACAAGGCATCACTGGTTTCTATTCAGAGCTATCAGATCACCTGTATAATATTGTACAAGAAAAACTTCGCGAAATGTTCTCTAACGACCCACAGATTAAGTTTATAAAATGTTCGCTTAGAGCTCCAGACATAAAAACCGAAACGGAAGCTGTCAAGCAAATTGCTCATTACCATGTCCAAGAAAGTTTGCATTCAGGAGTTCAAGAGAGAGAAAATTAAGAATAAAATCTATTATCCTAAACTATTAGAACTCATCCAAATTGTAATCAATCAGTGCGACGTTTGTCAAGCCGTAAAATGTGATCGCAGACCCATCAAAACAAAATTTCAATTTTCAGAAACAGCTACGGATGTGAACCACATAATTCAAATAGATCTATTTACCATAATAAAGTATACGTTCCTTACTGTGATCGACAAATTTTCTAAATTCGGAGCAGCATATTACTTAACAGATAGAAATTACGTTACCTTAATAGAAATACTGGAAGAGCATTTTGCACGAGTAGGAAAACCAAAAAAGATCATTGCCGGAGATGAGTTTAGTAGTATGTTAATGAAAGATTTCTTGCAAACAGAGAATATTGAATTGCATTTAAGCCTCATAACAGCACTGCATTGCAGCCGTAGAAAGATTCCACGAAACTATTTTGAGTAAATTTAGAGTTCTTACATATCAAAAGAAGAAGATTTCAACGAAAACGTTAATACAACAAGCTGTAAGAAATTACAACGAGCGATACCACTCAACAATAAAATGCACACCGAACGATGTACAGTCACGTGAAGTAGATTTTAATAAAATTAGGACGATTCTTCATAATGTAAAAGAGAAATGGCTAGAAAAAGCTAACAAAAATCGAGAGGAGTACAAAGAAAACAGAACAACAGGCTATATAAAGAATTACAAAGCAGTGAGACTGAAGCACCAACCTAGATTCATTAAAAGAAAACTTCAGAATATTCACCCTAACAATATCAAAAGACCCCTTAAATATGATCTGGCTATAAATGATCCTAACGTAGAGATAAGCAATGAACAAATAGAGTTAGAACTAATTTCTGTTATTGAAAATGCAATTAATGAGGGCCCAGACGATGAAATATTAACATGCAAATTCCGAAAAGATATCAAAAGACGAGATATTAAAACTTTAGAAAATAACAAATGGCTTAATGATAAGGCGATAGAATTCTACACGAAACTAATCGTCGAGCGCAGCAAACAACAAAGTGCTCAAGGTACACCCAAAGTGTTTGCCATGAATACGTTCTTTGCTTCACGATTGTTAAACGTAGGATACAATGCCGTGAAAAGATGGACTCGAAATGTAAATATTTTCGAATTTGATATGATATTGATACCAGTCCATGTAAATCAAAATCACTGGGCATTGGCTATCATTGATTTAGAGAATAAGACAATTAGGTACTAAGATTCGTTAGGTACGGAAAATTCACGAATTTCAAAAACTCTGGAAGAATATTTGCAGAAATAATCTTTAGAAAAACGAGAAGTAACCTTCGACGTGTCACAATTTATTGAAGAAGAAGTTTCAAGTACACAACAACAAGAAATTGGAAATGATTGCGGTGTATTCTGTTGCAGCATTGCAGAAAATATTTCAAGAAATCTTCAAATCTGTTTTACTCAAGAAAATATCCCTTATATTTGGAAGGAAATGATCTTAGAAATAATTCAAGGAACACTATTTTCATAATAATAACACCATGTAGTTTTTTAACTGCTAAACCAGTACATATATAACTTACATTCCAGCTGATCTTCATTCTGTTGACTGTATTTTTAACACTGACCTCAGTAAAACGACAGTTAAACATCCACAAAATAGCAGAACAATCAGGATTTACACAAATTCAACTGAGTAAAGTCGAAATAGCTACAAAAACAAACATCATAATTCATCTCATAAGCCCCAAAGAAATTTTTGATGTAATTTCTGAATTCAAAACTAATGCTGAAAGTTCAGATAAACAACGCAAGGATCTTATAATGTTAGAACTTGAACTTCTAACAAATAAAGTTTAGACACTCATACCACAGAAAATGAGGTATAAACGAGGTCTAATTAATTTAGTGGGTACAGCACATAAATGGCTTTTCGGTACCTTGGACGATCAGGATAGGCAAGATATTGATGATCACCTGAAAGTTATAGGCATGAATATCCATAATTCAATAGATTCAATTTATCAACAGGTCGAAATAAACAAAAGTTTCAGCGACACTCTACGTAGACTTGGAGAGATTGCAACCAGTGACAGACAAATTATTACGAACAAAATCAATAAAATAGGTGACAAAACTCACGCAAACAGTGTCTATTATGATCAAATTTTCGAAATTCAGATTCTTAAAAGCCGAATTGAGAGCATTCAAGATAATATTGCATCTGCTAGATATGGCATGTTGCATCCCAACATCCTAACTGACGAAGAGATAAGAATCTATAATATCAATGTTAATATACTTCCGTATATTAAAGTAGGATTGGCAGAAACAAATAATAATACTTTAATTTTTGCGATAAAAATACCCAAGGAATTTGTAACAGTGCAACGAAAAATAATTTTGCCTATAACGAACGACCAAAATAAAGAAATAGATCATCCGAAAGAAATTGTTTTTTCCATAAATAATACTGTATATACTTATGCAGATCATAAACATTTAAATGAACTTAGTATTAGTAGACATTGTATATACCATCAAAATTGTAAACTGATTAAAAATGTTAATACAGATTTTGAAAATTGATGAGGAAACGATTATAATTAAAAATGCGAAACTGCTATCCATTAATTAAACATGTGATGATAGAAAACTAATAGTAACAGGTAATTACTTGATTCATTTTAATAATTGTACCTTAATAATGTTGGATAAACCGATAAACTCACCTTTGACGATATCATTGTAAATAATATACAAAATACCCAAAAATTAGAAGAATGGCAGTTTCATAAGAATGTTACATTTGGAATAAATATGAGTCTAATTTTAATAATAACTATTGTAATACTTGGATTAGTAATTCTTTTTCAGAAGCAAAGAAAATTTAAAATTAATGTAGAAAATCGAATCCAGGAGAATTCGAAGTCAAAGGGGGGCGGAGTTACGTATGAGTCAGCAAATAGTTCACATAAAATTAGACACGCGACTGTTTCTATCCCACGGGTAGATGCAGAAATCCAAGAACTTCGGAAAAATGATTCCAAAAACAAAATGTTGCAATCTTTCATAGAAAAATCTAAAAAGCCAGACGCTGACGCAGCAAGGCAAAATATTCCATAAAGAGGGAAACCTGAGAACTCCTCGCCTCAGTTGACGCTCACCGGTCACTTGTGAACGATTGTCGGTCGCTACGGCTAAAATAAAATAGTTTTCTTCCGCAAATATTGAAGCGTTTCATTTCTTCTCATTTTCGATTGTATTTGGTTATTTTTTTTGTGTCCGCTCGGCACGAAAACCATAATTAGTATTTTTATTCTGCGGGAAAGCTGAATAATCAAAAAGTTAAATGTGGCAGAATAGTGACGAAAATAGTGGACCCGAAAAAATCGACGCTGGAGTATACATATTTCGAGCGGCAACTAGATCTACCATTTGTTGTCTATGCGGATTTTGAATGCCTACTGCAAGACGTTGAGACTTGCGAGCCCGACCCGGCGATATCGTCAACAACAACAATTCAAGAACACATACCGTGTGCTTTCGCTTATTATATTTAATGTTCATTTGATTCTAGGTTACATAAGTTTAGGATTCCCAAGGGACTAGATTCACCCCAAAAATTCATAAACTCTTCAACTAATGATTTATAATTTCTTAATCAATGAGTACTTTAATTTTAGATGAAGAAAAATTTCTAAGAGAAGCAATATTATGTCATATTTGCAAGAAAGATAGCCGATAGTGATAGAGTGAGTGACTATTGTCACTTGACCGGAAAATATAGAGGCCCAGTTCATAGCTCATACAACGCGTTTCTAAATTTTTCTCAATTCTGTTTCACAATTTTTCAGGAAATGACTGTCATTTGTTTGTAAAAGAACTAGGAAGCATTGGTGGAGATATTACGATAATACCAATCAATAAGGAAGTGTACTCTTCACTGTCCAGAATAACACCCGTTAATGGTTTTAAAACAATTGAGCCTCGATTTTTGGATGCAGCCAGATTCATGCATAACAGTTTGGATGCCCTTTTAATAATCTCCAGAAGATTTAAAGGCTGCTTCCTAAGCATATGGGGACAGAGAAAAGTTTCAACTCCTTACGCGAAAGGGTGAGTTTCCTTATAATTATATAAGCTCGTGAAACCGACTGAATGAAGCATCTTTACCTACTCGGGAGAAATTTTTCAACGAAATGACAAATACTGAGTGCAAAGAAACAGATCACGACAATGTGAAAAATGTTTGGAAGCAATTCCATTGTACTGTTATTTGGGAATATTTGGAATTGTACTTTAAAACATATGTCCTTTTCACGGACGCATTTGCAAATTTCTGAAATGTTTGTAGAAATATATATGGACTTGACCCTTGTCAATATTATATAGCTCTGGGATTTTTGTGGAATGATCTACTACTACTACTACATTCATTAAGCTGGAGCTCCTGACAGTTATCGAAATGCAACATTTTTTGAAAAAAAGAATTAGGGGCGTATCACGTAATGCTCTCATCGACATTCAAGAGCAAATAATAAATACATGTTGATACATGTTAACTGTTAATCTGGTACTGCAAGCTTCTGTTGAGTGTTCTTTACAGGTCGTATCTATTTATAAACTGCTTGCATACTTTGAGTCTGTTTTTACAGTATTATGGATGTATCGGATCCCTTTCGATACCACCGGTTATTTAAAGGGCTGTCTTTATCAATTACACAGAATCCATCCAACATTTCGCACGATTCGAAACGATTCTTAACTGTTCGAAATTCATGTCGGTGTTCATGATCATTGTAAATGTGCCTTAAATTCATGTCATCCTGTTTAAATATAATCAAAAAATTTGAGTTATCTCGAATAAGCTCTTTTGGTATTTTTGTGTAAGGGGCTATTCATGCATTACATAACGCCCCTCATGTAACACTTAGTAACATTGCCCCCCTTGATTACGTAACAAATTCATTGTATCCTCCGCATACTTTTAAATATTTTATTTACAAACAATTAAGAATGCATCTTGATTTTGTTTATTGCGCCAAGACTCTGCTGATACCTCGTGGCGCGTCAAATAAATTTAAAACTTGACTCTATGATGTAGTGTTACAAAAAAAATTTTGTAACTAAATTTTAAATTTTGTTACGAAATAATTTGCAAGACTATGTAACACTTAGTAACATTTTCAAATACATCCCCCCTACGTAATATATGGATGGCCTTTAAGTTTGGCATAGATAAAAACTGTCAATGTTATGATGTCTTCCCATACAAAAATATGATCGAACGTTATCTTGTTTCTCGCTGGCAATATTATCGAGAAAAACACAGTTAGACTTTGCTTTTTTATGTGGAATCACTTCACAGTCTGGAAAAAGGTCTAACTGACTGCTAAAAAAATGTGTATTTGAGCTGATGCAATGATTTCGAGTAGATATAAATATCTTCAAATTTAACGCCACTTGGAGGTTTTAACAGGGAAATCATAACGTAAGTATTTTCGCAGTTTGAGGGACCTGCAATTATACTCCGAATATTATTGGGCAATATATTGCTATGTTTGCTATATGGCTTTTACTTGAAATGTCAGTATTTTCCACTAACAACTTTTGGTGTTTTTGTATCAACCGCATTCTCAATTTGACTAAACGACAACAGTAAAACTACCTGTACTTTTTCTGGAAGTGTTATAGTCTGCGGAGAGTTGTGAACCGAGCTGCAACCTCCATATACCAAAAAATGATCGATCATAAACAAAAGCATCCTAGTACTTCAAGAAAAGCAGTAAGTGTAGGAGGGGGCTTATTAATACCTTAATTATTAACTACCAATTGAACTGCATCTACCTGGTCATCAATATTGCGTTCATGGTATAAAACTGAGCGAGCGGCTTGCTAGAGGTGATCCCGGAATAAATTTATTGGATCAAGGCTGTAAGGAGCATGATATTAGTTATTCAAAATTTAAAGAAACGAGTGGTTGGCATAAACTAGATGAAATACTAACCGAAAAGGCGTGGCAAAGATTAAATCAGCTGACGCAGGATTATCTAAACGCGTAACTTGTAACCAACACTATGAAAGTGAAAGTAAAATTAGGAATGGGAGTGAAGACAAACCCGAAATTTGAAACAGTTGTTTCCAAAGTCCGCAAGATCATCAAAAAAAGAAACCCGAAAATATGAAGGCAAGTATTCATATAGGCTCAGCTGTTGCAAGAAACATAACAAAGGGACAGAAGAAGAACCTACAAACTCCAAGAATAATTTCCATTCCTAAAGTTGGTGGTGTTTTGCCGTTTCTCGTTTCTATTTTTGCGGTACTATCTGCTTTATCAGGTGGACTGGCAGGAGTAGCTAAAGCTGTTAATGTTGCTACTGATGGCAGAAGACATTGAAGGGAAAAAGTGACTCAACCAGAAAATGGAGAAGATAACTTTGGGTCGAGGATTGCATTTTAAACGTATAGAAAATGATTAGGGTTATTTTTAGATCCTATTTAAATTCCACACTTTTTCGTCCATGTATTTTCTAGTGCTAGGACAAAACATATATTGAACCAATCATGAAAATTGTATTGTCATCCATGCTTTTTTTGTTCGTTATAGTATAGTGTGTCCCTAGTATCTACTAGCTAGCCACGTTGAGCGTCACCTTGGTTTATTGCTTTTTGCCAAGTTGGCTATGAGACACGAAGAGGACGCAGGATTGATTCTAAAAAAAAGAGAAGATCCTACCATCTGCTATGATATTGCACGATTACAACCGTTTTTTACTATCTAACCGTTCAACAATGAGTTTTCAGTATAATATACATATCTAAATGAACGAAGAATTTGCTGATTTCTAAACATAAATGTATTTGTGGTTGAACATTGCTGATTTACCTTAAACAAATTACATCCATAATTATTCAAAAAAAAAACAATACTCACCGGTGATCGAACACGCGACGACGATAATTATTCAAAAAGAAAAACAATACCCCGGCCGGGGATCGAACACACGACCTATAGATCGCCAGATAGTAGCCCTGCTACCTACACTGCACTAATTGATAAGCGACGTTTAAAACTTTAGAGGCGTGTTTCTCAAAAAGGGGGGAGTGTTGCGGTCTAAGGTCTTAAGGATGGAATATCCTTGACGTCTTCTACTTGTGTGCCAAATTTCATCCAAATCTGAGACTACCAAGTCGGAGCCTCTCCTAGTTAGACCAAGTGAAAGCCTTGCTTGCTTATCAAACCGTTTCCATTTCTAAGAAATGAAAATCATTTAAAGCAGTTCGTAAGATTCTTACCATATTCCAGAGGAGTTTGTATGATCAATAATTTACCGAACCGCCCGACAATGCAAATGCAAATTGTAAATTTAGATAATATGAAAGGTCTTGCAACACATTGGGTAGCATACAGCGAACAAAATCGTTATGTGGAATAATTCGATAGTTTTGGAAATTTATTCCCATCGCTGGAATTAATAGATTATCTGGGTTCTAACATAAAATACAACCACAATATCAAAGCAATGATTCAAACAACTGCGAAAATTTATGTTTAGTATTTTTACATAAAATAATGTAAATTTCGAAGAATTCCGAGAATTGGAAATCAATGTAAAACAAACTACCTATCAGCATAAGCAAAGTGAACGTATTACGCATTGTCATATAGTTGGAAATTATTTTTTCAATAATATTCCATCACACGCAATCGACGAATTCTTGCCTGAAGTAGGACCAGGGGATAAAATAGTAGAGGTTCCAAGTAATGTCATTTATTTACCGGTAAACGTCGAACGAAGTAGCACGCTAGCTCTCAAGCTGGTCGACCAAGACGGAGATATAATAAATTTCAAGGGGGAAACAATAACTATTAGACTTCATTTGAAGCCGCAGAATACTTCTGTATAACGAAGATAAATACCTGCCCAATAATATAGACATAATCAGTTCAAACAGGAAAATCAAATGAGTTGAACCACGAATAACATTACAAAATAAGCTGTACTTGAAATTATTGGGGTTCAAATTAAAAAAAATGAGTGAGATTCTAAACATCACACGTAAAGTCAGTTATGACAATAGTATATCAAAAATTGAATATCACAGTTACTCTCCATTCTTGTCATCAAACAACAGCATTTGTGCACTTTACCAGGTCAGAGTTTCATCTACATTAAAAGTGTCTTAACTGAAACAGATGGAACAATATCAACAACAGCTAACTGAGAAATATGAGCATCGCATTTCTCTTTTATAAGATTAGATATGAACTGAATTGAAAAGAAATCGATCGAAGCAAGAATGTTGCAATAACATCGACATTAAAAAATTATGTATTACTTAATGAAAACGAAAGCAAAATGCTTTATAATGCTGGTTGGTTGCCAGACGAACCTATCGCACCATCAAATGGATACTTTAACTTTTCTGCTCCGCTAAGAAAATTTTTGGGATTTGCCAAAGACTACACTATGATTATTGTGAATACTATACACAAGCTAATTATAGTTCGCACTAAAAGCGATGAAAATGCATTTTTTTCGCCCAGTGATGATGTGCATATCAAAATTTTTAAACTGCAGTGGAAATGCCCCATATTACCTCAGATGGTGCTGAAAAATTGTCAATGTTGGGAAACATTGATTCAGAACAGCCAATTCAACTAGTTTCAGAAAGTGGGATTTGTACGAACATCCGGTTTTACCAATAACAACAGATCATGTGTGGAATCTGAAAACCACAGGTCAACTCGAAAAACCTCGATATGTTATTTAGCATAAACCTCATAGACAACAATGTCAGCAAGTTTGATCAATGTGATTTAACCAATATAACAATACATTTAAGCTCCGAATCGTATCCTTTTGACGATATTAATGTTAAGTTAGTGCGTGATCGATTTACTCTTCTCTAGGATATGTACTGCAATTTTCAACACTCTTATTAGGGTATACAACTACAGCCACTTTTCTCGCGAAGCGAATATAAAATACCAGCATCTATAATAGTAATTGGTTGTTCACGTCAAAACGAATCCATAAAATCTGGCTCTGTTGACATAAGGTTAAATATCAAAACATCTGTCAATGTAACTGCTTTAACAACAATACGATCCTCCTATCTCATCAGTTCAAAAACATGTAAAACATCATGAAAAATATATATGCCAGTTCAGTATTACGTCTCTATTCTGCCTCAAGCACACACTACATAATTTTATCATCATGACAACGTTGTGCGTTATCGACATGAAAAGATTTAGAAGACCCAACAATGCTTTTATCAGAAAAGAGCTAGCTGTCGTAAATGATAACGAAAATTTTCATCGACATTTTATACTAAAACCTCCTTGCAGGTTTTCAACACTTTCAAGACAGCTGCAATGGAAAATGTGACAATATACGTTAAAGGATAAGAAAAAAAGAATGGCTTCTTGACTTGTTGCGAAATATTGCAATCCTATTCAACTTGGAGGATAACGGCAGCCCTAATCTAAAACTACTCAAGTAATTTTATAATGAGACGTTACGATGTACTTTCCAAAGTGGGTGTTGTGCGCTGCAAATCGCATTCCTTTTGAAAAACTTTATCATACGAAAAAAAATGCTAAAATGAAAAGAGAACAATATTCAATAGAGTATGCAGCTTTCTGGGTGATTTTTTTTAAAAAAAAATATTTACTCAGAAAGCAGCATTAATGTACACTTTGTCAAACTCCAATTTCTTGTGATCCTTATTGTTGCTGCAGGTCAACTACAGCTTCCCCGCATTAAAGCCTTTCTTAAACTCGGACTTGCATTTCTTAGAACATATAACATATGTTTGTTATCCTTCAATCGTTTCATCCGTGACACCATTCTTCCTTCAAACTATTTGGGCAGCAATAACACGTTAAAAACGTTGTAGAAAATATGTCAATGCGAAAATGTAAGGTGTATATCCTGTGCTAGGTCTTTTCACAAATAGCTATGACGTTGTTGAGTTATTTCTTTATATATTCCCATGAGCTCCGGACTGTTTTCAGGGTACATCTGTTTAGCGAGATAATGAAATTGACTCTTGCTTCGTGGGCTCTTGAAGCATACTAGCTACTTACAATTTAGCGAAATACCTCGACAAAATTTTCTTCGATGGAATACATTCTGACTCACCAGCATGACAGACAGCTTACGATGATGCGACCTTTTTGTAAACAGCTCACATACCTGTCTTGAAAATGCATTTAACATCATGTCGTCCAGTATAACTAGCGTTGGTTGAATATATTCTGTATTCTTATAGGGCATATGTTTTGGTATTGCATGCATTTTGGCATTGCAGCAAATAATTTTCTTCACTGACGGTCGAATCATTACACCGTTTCTAAGAATATTTTCGTGAAATGTCGTCTTCCCACCGCCAGACGGCAAAGCTACCATCATCGTTAAGGGTATTTAAAGTGAAGAACCTTTTTGTATTTGGAGAAAAAAAATTTCTTAAAAAAGCTATTACATAATTATTTTTTATACACTATTCAAGATGAATCGAAGACAAATTGTAGATGAACTTCACAGAGCCACACGAAAAAAAATTTACACGTCGACGTGTTGTTATAAGGGGTATTAATGATCTTTGGCAGGCAGATCTGGTTCATAAGATGTGTTTGCATTTGAAAATCGCGGTTATAAATTTCTATTGACGATAATTGATACATTTTCCAAGTAAGCTTGGGCTCTTCCTGTCAAAAGTAAAAATTCCAATCATGTGGCTTAGGCTACGGAATCAGTTCTTAAATGATGGATAAGAATTTTTTTTAAATAATATTTCGCCAGATGATGAAACATTATGAAATAAACCATTATTCGACATTCAGTGCATTAAAAGCATCAATTGTCGAGAGATTTAATTGCACTGTAAAGAGTAAAATGTGGAAAGAGCTCAGCATGAACGAAAATTACCATTGGCTCTGTCTTCTCAGTAAATTGGTGAATAATGCAATACAACAAGGCATCGTAACGTTAATATGCAACCTGCCCGTGTTAATTCATCAAAAAAGGTATATCTTCTAGTATGTATATGGGAATCTAAAAGTCATTTATAAACCTAAATATAAAATCGGTAATCATGTTCGCACAAACAAGAGTAAACATGGCTTTCAAAAAGGCTATACCCCGGACTGGTCGATAGATATATTTAAGGTGAAGGAAGTAAGGAAAACAGAACCACGCACATACTTGCTTGCAGGATTATCAAGGTAATAACATTGAAGGAGGCTTTTATGAAACAGAATTGACAAAGGTAAAGTAGCCCGATGTTTATCTTGTGGAGAGGACTTTGAAACGTAGGGAAGATCGCGTGTTTGTAAAATAGCTTGGATTTCCATCATCTCATGATTCCTGGATTGATATAAAAGATGTTCTGTAACACTCGGAATTTCAGCAAATATGTTGAATTTAAGGCACGAATACGACCGTCTGAAGAAATCCAAGAATCTGGATCTGGAGGAGAGGAAGGTACTGAAACTTGTGAAAAGCGGTTTCTTTTACATCAACTTGAAGGACGACGTCAAGTTATTCTCGTGCTCATTGATAATGAGTGCCTTCACTTTTCCATCTGATGTTGAAGCGGAACATTTACGTCTGTCTCCAGATTGTGTGTTTGCTAGCTTGCGACCCGTACGATAAACCACTTAAAAAATCATACAAATACCATCTACCATATTTTTTCTACTTTACTGAAATTTTTTTATGCTAACAATTCTGATATCGCTTTTCGTGATCGAATCAGTCAACCTCTACGATGTCGTCTGCATATTATAAACGTGCTCGTTTTACATCTGCAAATATGCTTATGACAGTAGTTAAAAAAGTAATTGACAATTTGATGCAGTTGGTAGACTAAGGTTTCAATAAAATCTTTGCTGTAATGTTAACTCTTAAAATAGAAATTGACGAATGTACATTTTTTCATTCTTAAAAAACCAATTGTTTTCACGAGTCCCGATCTTTTAATCATCATTATTGGCATAAGTAAACAACGTTGATCTTTCAGCAGGTATTGGATTTCACACACAAATTTCCATCGTTGTGTCTTTTCCGTTCATCTTCCGTAAATCATAAATTACATACAAAACACTCGACGTCTCTGTATCCGATACTTGTCGGCGCCGTAACATGCATCTATCTCCACGTGTTATTGCAATCCACAGACAATAACAACTCCTCAACAATCTTTCTTTTCCTTTCATTCATCTTCCCACAGGCAGTTATCAAGCAGCATCTGAAGACAAATTCATGAGCTGGCCAACACAGCCGCCACGACAACATAACTAAAGCGTCTCAAGTGAAATTTATCAGCCTGCAGCTACACGCTCTGAAACCGACGCCCGTCCAAAACATCTCAAGCAAAAGTCATCATTTCTCACAAGCAGAAGTCGTGATCTCGGTGTTTATTAGCCGTCGCATCAAAACAACCCGACAATAAGTCTCCTGCATGCTACGATTGGCTACGAGGGACTTTGCCTCGGTTTCGGTATGATAAATTAATGTATTTAGCTTGAAAATGTTTTTTACCTCTGGCATTAAATTATCTTATATTATTTATTGATGTGAAGATTTTTATAGTTAGTTTAATGAGTTGAATATTTTTTTAGTAAAGTTAATAGAAACTTTATTTTCTATCTTATGTTTTCAAGCTCATTAACTTTGAATTAAAAAGTTATCTCATCAATTAGTTACAAGTGGATTAATTAGGGAATAAATGAAGTAGATTACTGTTAAAATTTGGCCTGTAATAATGTATGGATCTTCTCCTGGACTTGCTCCAATTCATATTAATAAAATTACTGTTATAACTATAGTTCAAAATAAAATTTGGTTTAAAGGATAAAACTGAATCTCTCGGAATTTACTTAAATGATAAAAGGGTAAAATTATTAAAATAGCAATAGATATAACTAAAGCAATGACTCTCTCTAATTTATTAGGGATTGATCGTAAAATAGCGTATACAAATAAAAAGTATCATTCAGGTTGAATGTGGACCGGGGTTACTAATGGGTTTGCCGGAATAAAATTATCTGGGTCACCTAGTAAGTAGGTGTTTGTTAAAGTTAATATAGTTAGTGCGGCGATTATTACAATGATCCCAACAATATGCTTATAAGTAAAATAAGGATGTAAAGGGATTTTATCAATGTTAGAAATTAATCCTAGTGTATTATTTGACCCTGTTTGGTGGAGAAATAAAAGATGAATTGTGGTTATAGCCATACAATAAAGGGTAAAATGAAGTGAAAAGTAAAGAATCGGGTTAATGTTGCGTTGTCTACTGCAAATCCCCCTCAGATTCATTGTGCTAATATTTTTCCTAGGTAGGGGATTGCTGAAAGTAAATTAGTAATTACTGTTGCTCCTCAAAATGATATTTGACCTCACGGTAATACATACCCTATAAATGCTGCTCCTATTACTAGGAATAAAATGATTACTCCTACTAGTACAAGTACAAGTATGTATATAGACGAACGAATTATAATAAATTCCTCGTCCTACATGTAGGTAGATACAAATAAAAAAATGAGGCTCCATTGGCATGGATGGTTCGTAGTAACCATCCACGATTACCTATCGTTTCCCTGAACGCGTTTCCCCGCATCGACATTTACCCGAAAAAACCCCCGAATAATATTTTCCCCGAATGAAATTTTACCCGAATGCATATCCACCGAATAGAAATTTCCCCGAATGTATGATCCCCCCGATCACAGTATAGGTAGACCTAGTATGCAATCGAAGCCTTCAAACACGAAATTTCCTTCCAAGAACACATATTGCATGTGTGGTGACAATCTGTGTTAACAGAAAAGGGTCAAGTAGAAAGAACAATCAGTAGGAAAATAGGATACCAACCTTGAATCGAATGAAATTATGGAAAAGGAACACAATACAACGAGCCTTTTCGATAAAAATCCGTAATACTCATAACCTTCCGTATAAGCATATGTAATCACCTTTCAAAACTCTCGTCGACTAGTATTATCAAGTAGTATTGAAAATGAATAGTGGGCTTGAATTTGTGAATGAAATTCGATTATTTGTGGACGGGTATTGGTATTCGCGCTCTAGAACCGTGGGTTGCCGAGTATACTGGGATTGTTTAAAGTTGCGAAACAAGGAGTGTACTGCTCGTGCAATTACAGTAACGTCCCGTAATGAACTTCTTACTGTAGTAAAGGGACCTGATATCTCTCGACACCAACATGCTCCGAATCGCGAGGAGTCAGAGGAGGTTGAACCTGAAACGTGCAGCTGCCAGCACTGACGACAGACCAGCTTTAATGGTTCGCAAAGATTTAGCTGGACTACCAGCGGCTGTACTTAGCCAACTGCCAGAACGAGAAAATCTTAAGCAGAGTATCCGCAGAGTGCGAAAGTCGAAGAAAACAACCAGTCCCCGGACACTTGCAGAATTAGAGGAGATATTACAGGAGTACCAGAAAACTGCGACCGGCAAACAGTTTGTAATATACGATTCAAGAAACGAGGAAGGCTTTGATCTGCAAACTCAAGTAATCGTTTTTGGTACGCGCCGAAACTTAGAGGTGCTATTCACGAGTAAAGTGTGGTTCCTAGACGGTACTTTTGAGGTAAATACTTCATTATGTCCCTCGAATACTTAATGTATCCGTATTAATTCTTTTACACCTTTAGGTGTCTCCCGATATTTTTACACAACTTTTCACTATACTGGAAACAGTTCCAAGAGCGGGTCACTTAGGAATCGTAGCATTACCGTTCGTTTATGCACTTTTATCATCGAAGGAATCGGCCCAGTACGCGACAATTTTTCCCGCAATTATTAATGCAGGCAGGGAGCATAGACTAGCTCGCGAGCCGCAAATGTTCATGAGTGACTTCGAGATGGCGATTATCAAGGCTTGCAAAGAAGAATTTCCCAACGTAGCAATCTCCTTATGTTTTTTCCATCTAAAACAAAGTATGTATCGAAAAATTAAAGAAAAAGGATTGCAAGTAGCCTATAACCAAGGTATATAAACTAGACATGGTAAACCCATGCGCAGCTTTTCTTCTATCTCGCTCGCACAGCTGGCATTACGTGCGTCATTTTGGCCAAACAATTTGGGCCGCCAAATGAACAAAACATAGGGTGCATATCTGGCAAGGCGAAAGAAAACGAGGCGCCACAATTCAAAATGTATAAATGGCGGAAACCGGCGGCGGATAGCCGGTGCATGAGTGAACGATTTCGCATTTTCTCTTACCGAAACACTTTCGGGAGTGCAATTGTGCCCACTAATAATTGTTTCTTGTACGATGTGCGCCGTTCCTGGGTTTTTCCCTTCCCTACTGGGCGGAACATGTTTTCCAAAAAGTGTTGATGCTATTCCTACTGGGCACTTTTCGGCGACTTCTGGCATCAGTGACGTACATGCGCAGTAGTGAACGCATTTGGGAATCGGGAATAGACCACCATGTCTAGTTTATATACCTTGGCCTTTAACGACGAGAACGACAGAACTGTGAAGGAATTCACGCACATGCTCGCAGCTTTGGCATTCGTGCCAATATGTGCCGGTACCGAGGCTTTTGTCGCCCTCAAGCGAATAAGTCCTCTAGTAATGAGTGAGTATGGCAACTATTTTGACGCAACGTCCTCCGGCACGAGGCAGGTGGAGGCCATTGCCACCAAGATATGCAGTGCACCTGTGGAATCAATATGATTCCACGCGCGAAGGGCTGGCAAAAACAAACAATGTGTCTGAAGGGGGGCACAATCTCTTTCGGCTTCTCTTGAATCGAGCACACCCAGATTTGTATACATTAATCAAAGAATTAAAAAACGAGCGAGGAGACACCGAAATTGCAGTAGTCGAATTATCCCTCGGAAGAAAAATCAAGGCGGCGCCGAAAAAAATGGGTTGATATACAATATACAATATTTGCAAGCAATTGGTCACTTAATAATATTGTAATTATATGTGTACGTGTAAATCAAATAAGTGTAAAAACAAGCCGCGAGGTGCGACCCTTGAGGTCCCCATGGACAACTTCCCAGTAATATTTACTTAAATATTAAAAATATTAAACACAATAATAATTATGAAAATAATACTAATTTTAATAATAAAAATGTACTTCTCATGAAAGTTATTGGAATGACTTAATATTAATCATAACATCTACGCGAGCGTCAATTGATTACGTAAAGATTTTCGTGGATTGGTTTGATTGAATATTCACGTGGATCAATCGGAGGGGGGCAGGTTGCAAAGCCTTTTCCACGTTATTTGTTATTTTAATATCGATGCTTCAAGGACAAAACAGCGCTACCAAAAATGAATGCAGTTTTTGTTATTACGACAACTGAAGAGAGTTTGTCACGTGATGGCCATTTTGAATAGTTGCGGTCAAAATTGCTAGCACTTCGACATAATCACTGAAGTTGTATTTTTCCACGATTTTACATCAATGTAACTTATAATTATTTCTTATTTTCTGTTGATTTTGAGAAACATTGATTATACAGTCAAAATAGGTTGAATTGCATGTAAAAAGTAAAATATATGTATCACAAATGATGAAGGAAGTAGCTGAAATTTTACGAATACTAAGGAACAAAACTCCTAAAATCTACAATTTTTTATTTGATGAAAGCTTTTCAAAGCATATGATCTTAAAAAGTGTTGACTACAAAACATTTTACTATTCAAAACGTTGATTATCACAATTGCAAATTTGATTTGATTTGTATTGGTTTTCAAAATTTAAGCAGTTTTTTTATTAAAGTTAAAACACGGTTCTGTGAAGACTATTAAAAATCTCCGCAAATTATGCAAATAATAATAAACTTTGATTGACTTTACAACAATTTCTTTAGAATAAGAGATTTAAGGTATAATAATTCGTATGAACCCTTTTTACACGGTGACTTTGAATGTTTTTTTTATTTTTAATTCAATTTGTTTTGAAATCATGAGAAAATATTTTGCTGTTCTCTCTACAGAAATTGATAAAAGTTTATAAATTTTATAAACATTTATTATTACGATGTTGATTTTATTAATTATTAATTAATTTTTTTATGAAAAAATAAACACTAATTTTCAATATTTTTTTATTAAATTAAAAAAAGGCTCCAAAGATTTTTTTTTAAATTTAAAAACATCATTAAAATGTTAATACGCGTTGATTGACTTCTTAATGATGCAAAGATTATATTTGGTTCTCGAGATATAATGAATGACATAAATGACCATGAAGGTCATGATGACTTTTAATGATTTTTTATTTTTAATTTGATTTTTTTTTGTTATCATGACCAAAAATTTTGGTGATTTTTGCACAAAAACTGTTTGAAGTATATAAATTATATAAACATTGACTACTGCGTCTTGAAAATCAGGTTGAAAATTTCATGTTTTTGAAGAAAACTCCAATTTTTTGCGCTCCAACAATTTTTTTTTCAAAATTTGATAGATTCACACAAATGTTAATACGCGTCGATTGACAACTTGACAAAGCAAATCGTACGTTTGGTTCGCGAGATATAGCGCATGACATGGTTGATCTTCAAGGGGTGAAAACAGCAAACCCCCCCGACCGAAGTGTTCCAAAAACTAATCAGCTCTTAAGATTGCTTCGATTGACTTCTTAGCGAAGTCGATACGACTTTGTTTACGTGAGGTATGCTCGTGGAAAAACTGTCCGCGAACGCACGTACGTACGTACATACACACACACATACATACATACTTCTTTCTAAAAACACTTAAAATATACTCGTAAGACCTCAAAACGTAAAGATATGTTGAAAATGTCAATTTCGATTTTCGAGGCGATTACAAGAACTTCCCATATACTGGGAAGTTAATAAAATAAACTTGTATGCATAATAAAATTAGTGAGTGCTGAGAAATTTTATTCGGGAAATAATTCAAACGGTATTTGGGGATTAATTTATTCGGGGAAATAGTATTCGGGGATTAATTGATTCGGGAAAATAGTATTCGGGGGTTAACTGATTCGGGGAAATAGTATTCGGGGTTTAATTGATTCGGGGAAATAGTATTCGGGGGATAATTGATTCGGGGAAACGCATTCGGGGAAATGAACGGGAACGACCATCCACAATTTACATCTCGGCAAATGTGGGCGACTCTATTAAATGCTGTATTGATATCAGCTGTATAATGTATAGCTAAAAATAGTCCAGTTATAATTTGGACACTTAAACATAATCCTAGGAGAGACCCGAAATTTCATCAAGCTGAAATATTAATCGGTGCAGGTAAATCTAGTAATGCATTATTAGCAATTTTAAGTAATGGGTGATTTGATTGTATAGGTTTATTCATTAGTAAATTTATAGGTCGTAATGGTCCATAAAATAAATTAGTTACTTAAACTACTGCAATTAATATTAATAATAAGTAATTTATTAGTATAATAGTAATTAAATTATTGGGGAAATTATATAAATTTACTAAAGATAAGCTGTTACTGGGTAGGCAGTTAATTACGCTAGTTGAATTATTTATGTTATTATTTTCAAATAAGGTGTATGTAATTGAGGTGTCTATTATATATATAACTAATATTATTATTATTATAGATCTTCTTTTTAATCTAAAAAAAATATTGAAAATCTAAATATTTCATTTGAAGCAAGGGAGGTTACATAAATAGATTAATTTAAAAGTCCTCCCAGGAAATTTAAAAACAGAATATATGAATATCAAAATGAATTAAATATTAATCCTGTAATTAGGCAAACTACTGGTGATTGAATTAATAGTATTAATCCTATTGCTAAGGGATGATTTATTTGTATAAAAATTTTGGGGATTAATGATCAAGAGTTTCTCTTTTTCTGATGTTTTAAAAGTCTGAAACTTATTTTTGGTTTACAAGACCAATGTTTTTGTTAAACTGTTAAAACTAATGATAATACTTTCTTATTGTATACCTTTGATTTTGTTTATTATAGGGTGTATTGTTTTTATATCTAATCGAAAATATCTATTATCTATGTTATTAAGTCTTGAATTTATTATATTACGAAGATTTTTATTATTATTTGTTCATTTAAATTATTTTTATAATGAGATATATTTTACTATAGTATTTTTAACCTTCAGAGTTTGTGAAGGAGTGTTAGGCTTTTCAATTTTGGTAAAATAATTCGTACTCATGGTAATGATTATTTGAAATATTTAGTATTTTAAAATGTTAAAGTATTTTTATTATTTATGATTCCTTTAAGTTTTAATAAATCTTAATTTTGAATAGTGAAGAATATTTTATTTTTTAGGCTTTATTTTTATTACAATAAATATCTATAGTTTTAATTGGTTTAGTATCAGCTATTTTGTAGGTGCGGATATAATTTCTTATGGTTTAATTTTATTAAGTGTTTGAATTATTGCTTTAATAATTATAGCTAGTAGTTCCGTTTTCATTAATAATAATTATTCAAATTTATTTGCTTTTAGTTTAATTATTTTAATGATTTTTTTGTACTTAACTTTTAGAAGTACAAATATTTTTATATTTTATTTATTTTTTGAAAAAAGTTTAATCCCTACTTTTTTTCTTATTTTAGGTTGGGGGTATCAACCTGAACGACTTTAAGCTGGGCTATATTTATTATTTTATACTTTATTTGCTTCATTATCCATATTATTAGGGACTTTGGAGTTATACAGAGTAGAAGGAACAATAAATTTTTATTTATTAATAAATTTAAATTATCATTATAATTTTTTTTTTGTATAATTTTCTTGTCAAGATGCCAATATACAAAGTTCATTTATGCTGACCTAAAGCTCATGTTGAGGCTTCGGTTTCTGGGTCAATAATTTTAGCTGGTGTTTTATTAAAACTAGGAGGGTACGGTTTATTACGTGTTTTTTCTTTTTTACAGTTAATAGGAACTAATTTAAATTATATTTGAATTACTATTAGATTAATCGGTGGTGTTTTAGTTAGATTAGTTTGTTTACGACAGGTTGATTTAAAATCTTTAATTGCTTATTCTTCAGTGGCTCATATGGGTATTGTTTTAAGAGGTCTAATAACTAGACTTTTTGGGGGGTTTCTGGGTCTCATACCTTAATAATTGCTCATGGATTATGTTCGCCGGGTTTATTTTGTATTGCTAATATATCTTATGAACGATTGAGTAGTCGTAGATTATTAATTAATCGAGATTTATTAAATTTTATGCCTAGTTTATCATTATGGTGATTCCTAGCAGCTCCCCCACACTTTAAATTTGTTAAGAGAAATTAGTTTGTTAAATATAATTATCAGTTGGTCTTGAATTAGCATAGTAATATAAGCTTTTATGTCTTTTTTTTAGAGCTGCCATTACTTTATACCTTTATTCTTATAGTCAACATGGAAAGTTATTTTCTGGATCTTATAGAGGGGGTCTGGTAAAGCTCGTGAATATTTTATTTTATTCCTTCATTGATTTCCATTTAATTTATTAATTATAAAAAGAGATTGCTGTTTTTTTATGAATTTAAATTTAAGTAGTTTAATAAAATTCTGATTTGTGATGTCAGAGATATGAGCAATCATCTTAAATCATGGTTTCTATTTCTATTTATTTTATTAGATTTATTGGATTATTTATTTGTAGATTGTTATGTTTTTTAATGGTTTATTTATGTTAATTAATGATTTAAGATTATTTGTTGAATGATAAGTAATTACGTTAAATTCTTCAATAATTGTCATAATTTTTGTTGGGACTGGATAACTTTTATTTTTATATCATATATGTTTTATTAATTTCTTCTTTAGTTATTTATTATAGAAAAGAGTATATATCAGAAGATATAAATATTAACCGTTTTATTATGCTAGTTTTAATATTTGTTTTACAATAATATTATTAATTGTCAGTCCTAACCTAATTAGAATTTTATTAGGATTAGTCTCTTATTGCTTAGTCATTTATGTTCAGAATGTAAAATCTTAAACTACACAACGAGTGGAGATAGCGGCTGCGAGGGGGGACCCAATTGCAATGAATACAGAAAAACTCAATAAGGTAGATCCACTTAACCCGGAAGGGAAGTGGACAAAGGTAACGCGTCCTTCTAGTGGGAAGAAGACCGTGTTGCGTGCTCCCACACCACCATATCTCCTGCTCAGACAACCATCCTCCACGTGCCCCGCCAATTCGGACGCGACGGGGAAGACGATTGCCGAGAGGAGCCCCGTGAGGAGCATCCACCAACAGTGGCCGCATAGTGGCGACCATAGATAATTGTTTTTCGAAAACCGGCTAGCTCATCGGGTCGTGGGTTATGAAAAGGGAAAACCGAAGCATACTCCAATCGCGATCACGCTGCGGAGAGGAGAACACAATGACACTTACTTCATATTATTTACACTTTATTTCCAATAAATTATTTAGAATTTAATTGAAAACAATCGTTTACATCCAACTTCACAAATTATTGTTTTAGATAGTCTCGTATATAGTACATAGCGACTAAACCTAAATGGCTTACGAAATATAATCACTAATGCAAATGTGATTGTTATAAGATTACAAGAGACTCGGAAAGGATGCTGTTATTGTAATAATGATCAAAGTAAATTAACACAAATCATAGAAGTAGTTTAGCGAAATGAAATAAATAAAAATAACACACCTTCAACACCTGTTCTTCCACTAGCCGGCAGACTGCCGCGGTGGTTGCTAACCTCAAGGGAAAAACCAAGACGTTGCTATGTCCGCGAGTCGACCTTGGCAAAGGCCCAACCAAATCCATGCAGATCATTCCCCATGGCAGCCTAGCCTCTCCACATCGGGTTACCATCGGACCTATCGGTGCCCTCCTCTCCACCTTGATGGCCTGACCAATTTTACATCTTCCCACATAGTGTTTGATGTCGGTGGCCATCTTCGGCCAGTAGTATAACCCGGCTCAGTGTCGGTTTCACGCCCATATCCCCTGCCCTAGGGTCATCATGGCAGCGAAATAGCACCCTTCCTCTCTCATTCTTCGGAACGACCCTTTTCCAGGCTTCACCTTTTTCGAGATCTGGATAGTTCCCTGGTACGTGCTTCCACAGCTTACCGTCCTGAACGCGTCAGTCTGGGTACTGGTCACTCTTGTTAGTGACCCTAACCTTCATAGCCTCGTACCAGGTATCGGGTTCTTCTCCGGTAGCTACCAATTCCGCGATCGGGACTGACCTTGATAAGGCATCTGGTACCAAGTGGTCTTTTCCCTTCCGGTGTATGACGTCAAAGTCATACTGTTGCAGGCGTACCGCGGTCGGTGATTACCTTGTGTTTCGGTGTGAAATAATATAAAGACTACTGTTTGATGAGCGAATGTTTCTTCTTTATTAATTATCCATATTTATATGATTACAATATTGCACATTTGGAAGTGAACTTTTACCCATATGCATTTTAGCTAAGTACAGCTTTATTTTTATTGCCAATTCAAGTAGCAGGTAGGTTTTTGCCCTTTGCTGCTTGCTTGAATTGGCAATTGTTAATTTGTTGAGTAGGTAAAGCGAATGACCTGAACAATGCATATGTGTAATTGATAGTAGAATCTTATTAATAAAGGGGAATGACTTTATTGCGACGTCGCTGGATAATTTGCCGATCACTTGGTGTTACACCTTGAATTTGGCCCCTTCTATGTATGGTCTGAGCTTTTCAACTGCCCAGAGCACCGCTAAACATTCCTTTTCAGTTGTCGAATACTTCTTTTCTGCCCTGGTCAATGCACGGCTAAGATCGGAACGCTGTGTATGGGCGGGATGCCACAGCTACTGGTACTTGGCAAAAGGCCGACTTAATGTCTAACGTGGAGAGATACTTCGCATTTCGCAGTTTGTCTAGAGTGGCTGAAACGTATGAGAGTTTGTACGCATCCCGAGACGTCATTCGGTTGACATTCCTGAAGTCCACGCAGAACCGGTAAGACCCAGCCTTCTTCCGGACCGTCAAAATCGGCGAAGACCACGGACTGGACGAAGGCTTCACGACCCCTAACCTCAGCATCTCTTCCAGCTCGGCGTCGATATGCTTCTGGATCGCAGGGGTGACTGGGTAGTATCTGCTTGATTGGAGCGGAATCCGTACTTATGACGTACTCCACCAGAGATGTACAACCCAGCCCATCTATCATATCCCGGAACTCCCCCTCTACCAAAGTTCGCAACTTTAGCTCCTCACGCTGTGTTAGAACCGATCGATCTTGTAGATGATTGGTAGTGGTAGTTGACGCTATGTGGACAAAATCCCAGCGGTTGTCCTGCAGATTGATCACCACCCCAAACTGCCACAAAAAATCCACCCCCAGAATCAAAGTGTGCGGAAGAGACGGTACCACCAGGATCTTTACCTATTTACTTCTCCCCTGAAGTCGAAAAGGTACCCATGCCTGCCCTTCAATCTCGCACTGTTCATTATTAGCCATTCTTACCACGCGGTGTTTCACTGGCAATAAATCCACCCCAATATCCTCCAACTGCTTCCATCCTTGCTTCCCCACTATAGTGTAGGAAGCACCAGAATCCACCAGCCCTTTTACCTCCTTCCCCATAATATCCACGGTCAAATACGGACGGACATCTCCCGTACTGGCTTCGAACACGTAATCGATTCGAAGATTTGCGTCATCCGTACAGTCGGAGATCCCAGTGCCCAACTCGCCACTTAGTGAGCACCTTGTCCGTTTTCCGATTGTCTTGCGGCTCGACCGGATGCTTCTGGACCCGGCCGTGGCGACCTTCCAGGTGAGCACGTCGGACAACGGGATCGAACCACACCTGGCTGGCCGCATACGAAACACTGCCTAGGTTCCCGGCATTCGCGGGCGAAATGATCTGTGCCACGACAGTTCCAGCAGGTGGTGCAACCGTCGGAATTTGGGGATGAAAATTGGAATTGGAAAATTTCATGTTTTTGAAGAAAACTCCAATTTTTTGCACTTTTTTTCAAAAAATTAAAAAACGGCTCCAACAATTTTTTTTTCAAAATTTGATAGATTCACACAAATGTTAATACGCGTCAATTGACAACTTGACAAAGCAAATCGTACGTTTGGTTCGCGAGATATAGCGCATGACATGGTTGATCTTCAAGGGGTGAAAACAGCAAACCCCCCCGACCGAAGTGTTCCAAAAACTAATCAGCTCTTAAGATTGCTTCGATTGACTTCTTAGCGAAGTCGATACGACTTTGTTTACGTGAGGTATGCTCGTGGAAAAACTGTCCGCGAACGCACGTACGTACGTACATACACACACACATACATACATACTTCTTTCTAAAAACACTTAAAATATACTCGTAAGACCTCAAAACGTAAAGATATGTTGAAAATGTCAATTTCGATTTTCGAGGCGATTACAAGAACTTCCCATATACTGGGAAGTTAATAAAATAAACTTGTATGCATAATAAAATTAGTGAGTGCTGAGAAATTTTATTCGGGAAATAATTCAAACGGTATTCGGGGATTAATTTATTCGGGGAAATAGTATTCGGGGATTAATTGATTCGGGAAAATAGTATTCGGGGGTTAACTGATTCGGGGAAATAGTATTCGGGGTTTAATTGATTCGGGGAAATAGTATTCGGGGGATAATTGATTCGGGGAAACGCATTCGGGGAAATGAACGGGAACGACCATCCACAATTTACATCTCGGCAAATGTGGGCGACTCTATTAAATGCTGTATTGATATCAGCTGTATAATGTATAGCTAAAAATAGTCCAGTTATAATTTGGACACTTAAACATAATCCTAGGAGAGACCCGAAATTTCATCAAGCTGAAATATTAATCGGTGCAGGTAAATCTAGTAATGCATTATTAGCAATTTTAAGTAATGGGTGATTTGATTGTATAGGTTTATTCATTAGTAAATTTATAGGTCGTAATGGTCCATAAAATAAATTAGTTACTTAAACTACTGCAATTAATATTAATAATAAGTAATTTATTAGTATAATAGTAATTAAATTATTGGGGAAATTATATAAATTTACTAAAGATAAGCTGTTACTGGGTAGGCAGTTAATTACGCTAGTTGAATTATTTATGTTATTATTTTCAAATAAGGTGTATGTAATTGAGGTGTCTATTATATATATAACTAATATTATTATTATTATAGATCTTCTTTTTAATCTAAAAAAAATATTGAAAATCTAAATATTTCATTTGAAGCAAGGGAGGTTACATAAATAGATTAATTTAAAAGTCCTCCCAGGAAATTTAAAAACAGAATATATGAATATCAAAATGAATTAAATATTAATCCTGTAATTAGGCAAACTACTGGTGATTGAATTAATAGTATTAATCCTATTGCTAAGGGATGATTTATTTGTATAAAAATTTTGGGGATTAATGATCAAGAGTTTCTGTTTTTCTGATGTTTTAAAAGTCTGAAACTTATTTTTGGTTTACAAGACCAATGTTTTTGTTAAACTGTTAAAACTAATGATAATACTTTCTTATTGTATACCTTTGATTTTGTTTATTATAGGGTGTATTGTTTTTATATCTAATCGAAAATATCTATTATCTATGTTATTAAGTCTTGAATTTATTATATTACGAAGATTTTTATTATTATTTGTTCATTTAAATTATTTTTATAATGAGATATATTTTACTATAGTATTTTTAACCTTCAGAGTTTGTGAAGGAGTGTTAGGCTTTTCAATTTTGGTAAAATAATTCGTACTCATGGTAATGATTATTTTAAATATTTAGTATTTTAAAATGTTAAAGTATTTTTATTATTTATGATTCCTTTAAGTTTTAATAAATCTTAATTTTGAATAGTGAAGAATATTTTATTTTTTAGGCTTTATTTTTATTACAATAAATATCTATAGTTTTAATTGGTTTAGTATCAGCCATTTTGTAGGTGTGGATATAATTTCTTATGGTTTAATTTTATTAAGTGTTTGAATTATTGCTTTAATAATTATAGCTAGTAGTTCCGTTTTAATTAATAATAATTATTCAAATTTATTTGCTTTTAGTTTAATTATTTTAATGATTTTTTTGTACTTAACTTTTAGAAGTACAAATATTTTTATATTTTATTTATTTTTTGAAAAAAGTTTAATCCCTACTTTTTTTCTTATTTTAGGTTGGGGGTATCAACCTGAACGACTTTAAGCTGGGCTATATTTATTATTTTATACTTTATTTGCTTCATTACCCATATTATAAGGGACTTTGGAGTTATACAGAGTAGAAGGAACAATAAATTTTTATTTATTAATAAATTTAAATTATCATTATAATTTTTTTTTTGTATAATTTTCTTGTCAAGATGCCAATATACAAAGTTCATTTATGCTGACCTAAAGCTCATGTTGAGGCTTCGGTTTCTGGGTCAATAATTTTAGCTGGTGTTTTATTAAAACTAGGAGGGTACGGTTTATTACGTGTTTTTTCTTTTTTACAGTTAATAGGAACTAATTTAAATTATATTTGAATTACTATTAGATTAATCGGTGGTGTTTTAGTTAGATTAGTTTGTTTATGACAGGTTGATTTAAAATCTTTAATTGCTTATTCTTCAGTGGCTCATATGGGTATTGTTTTAAGAGGTCTAATAACTAGACTTTTTGGGGGGTTTCTGGGTCTCATACCTTAATAATTGCTCATGGATTATGTTCGCCGGGTTTATTTTGTATTGCTAATATATCTTATGAACGATTGAGTAGTCGTAGATTATTAATTAATCGAGATTTATTAAATTTTATGCCTAGTTTATCATTATGGTGATTCCTAGCAGCTCCCCCACACTTTAAATTTGTTAAGAGAAATTAGTTTGTTAAATATAATTATCAGTTGGTCTTGAATTAGCATAGTAATATAAGCTTTTATGTCTTTTTTTTTTAGAGCTGCCATTACTTTATACCTTTATTCTTATAGTCAACATGGAAAGTTATTTTCTGGATCTTATAGAGGGGGTCTAGTAAAGCTCGTGAATATTTTATTTTATTCCTTCATTGATTTCCATTTAATTTATTAATTATAAAAAGAGATTGCTGTTTTTTTATGAATTTAAATTTAAGTAGTTTAATAAAATTCTGATTTGTGATGTCAGAGATATGAGCAATCATCTTAAATCATGATTTCTATTTCTATTTATTTTATTAAATTTATTGGATTATTTATTTGTAGATTGTTATGTTTTTTAATGGTTTATTTATGTTAATTAATGATTTAAGATTATTTGTTGAATGATAAGTAATTACGTTAAATTCTTCAATAATTGTCATAATTTTTGTTGGGACTGGATAACTTTTATTTTTATATCATATATGTTTTATTAATTTCTTCTTTAGTTATTTATTATAGAAAAGAGTATATATCAGAAGATATAAATATTAACCATTTTATTATGCTAGTTTTAATATTTGTTTACAATAATATTATTAATTGTCAGTCCTAACCTAATTAGAATTTTATTAGGATTAGTCTCTTATTGCTTAGTCATTTATGTTCAGAATGTAAAATCTTAAACTACACAACGAGTGGAGATAGCGGCTGCGAGGGGGGACCCAATTGCAATGAATACAGAAAAACTCAATAAGGTAGATCCACTCAACCCGGAAGGGAAGTGGACAAAGGTAACGCGTCCTTCTAGTGGGAAGAAGACCGTGTTGCGTGCTCCCACACCACCATATCTCCTGCTCAGACAACCATCCTCCACGTGCCCCGCCAATTCGGACGCGACGGGGAAGACGATTGCCGAGAGGAGCCCCGTGAGGAGCATCCACCAACAGTGGCCGCATAGTGGCGACCATAGATAATTGTTTTTCGAAAACCGGCTAGCTCATCGGGTCGTGGGTTATGAAAAGGGAAAACCGAAGCATACTCCAATCGCGATCACGCTGCGGAGAGGAGAACACAATGACACTTACTTCATATTATTTACACTTTATTTCCAATAAATTATTTAGAATTTAATTGAAAACAATCGTTTACATCCAACTTCACAAATTATTGTTTTAGATAGTCTCGTATATAGTACATAACGACTAAACCTAAATGGCTTACGAAATATAATCACTAATGCAAATGTGATTGTTATAAGATTACAAGAGACTCGGAAAGGATGCTGTTATTGTAATAATGATCAAAGTAAATTAACACAAATCATAGAAGTAGTTTAGCGAAATGAAATAAATAAAAATAACACACCTTCAACACCTGTTCTTCCACTAGCCGGCAGACTGCCGCGGTGGTTGCTAACCTCAAGGGAAAAACCAAGACGTTGCTATGTCCGCGAGTCGACCTTGGCAAAGGCCCAACCAAATCCATGCAGATCATTCCCCATGGCAGCCTAGCCTCTCCACATCGGGTTACCATCGGACCTATCGGTGCCCTCCTCTCCACCTTGATGGCCTGACCAATTTTACATCTTCCCACATAGTGTTTGATGTCGGTGGCCATCTTCGGCCAGTAGTATAACCCGGCTCAGTGTCGGTTTCACGCCCATATCCCCTGCCCTAGGGTCATCATGGCAGCGAAATAGCACCCCTCCTCTCTCATTCTTCGGAACGACCCTTTTCCAGGCTTCACCTTTTTCGAGATCTGGATAGTTCCCTGGTACGTGCTTCCACAGCTTACCGTCCTGAACGCGTCAGTCTGGGTACTGGTCACTCTTGTTAGTGACCCTAACCTTCATAGCCTCGTACCAGGTATCGGGTTCTTCTCCGGTAGCTACCAATTCCGCGATCGGGACTGACCTTGATAAGGCATCTGGTACCAAGTGGTCTTTTCCCTTCCGGTGTATGACGTCAAAGTCATACTGTTGCAGGCGTACCGCGGTCGGTGATTACCTTGTGTTTCGGTGTGAAATAATATAAAGACTACTGTTTGATGAGCGAATGTTTCTTCTTTATTAATTATCCATATTTATATGATTACAATATTGCACATTTGGAAGTGAACTTTTACCCATATGCATTTTAGCTAACTACAGCTTTATTTTTATTGCCAATTCAAGTAGCAGGTAGGTTTTTGCCCTTTGCTGCTTGCTTGAATTGGCAATTGTTAATTTGTTGAGTAGGTAAAGCGAATGACCTGAACAATGCATATGTGTAATTGATAGTAGAATCTTATTAATAAAGGGGAATGACTTTATTGCGACGTCGCTGGATAATTTGCCGATCACTTGGTGTTACACCTTGAATTTGGCCCCTTCTATGTATGGTCTGAGCTTTTCAACTGCCCAGAGCACCGCTAAACATTCTTTTCAGTTGTCGAATACTTCTTTTCTGCCCTGGTCAATGCACGGCTAAGATCGGAACGCTGTGTATGGGCGGGATGCCACAGCTACTGGTACTTGGCAAAAGGCCGACTTAATGTCTAACGTGGAGAGATACTTCGCATTTCGCAGTTTGTCTAGAGTGGCTGAAACGTATGAGAGTTTGTACGCATCCCGAGACGTCATTCGGTTGACATTCCTGAAGTCCACGCAGAACCGGTA